>CAUYLG010077295.1:80-56444 GCA_963573385.1 Cacajao melanocephalus | reverse complement strand
TTCTCCCCACCTCACCCCCCATGTGACGCGCCCCACCTCGCCCCCCCTGATGCTTCCCCCACCTCACCCCCCATGACACTCCCCCCACCTCGCCCCCTGTGACGCTTCCCCCATCTCGACCCCACGACACTCTCCCCACCTCACCCCCAACGACGCTCCCTCCACCTGACCCCCCACGACACCATGGGCAGTTCCCAGTGCTGCTGGGGGCTGGAATCAGGTGGGGGCTGCCTGAGAAGCACAGCAGCAAAGGGAGGCATCCTCTGGCTCTCCCTGCACCCCTGCCTTCCCGGAGAGTCTGACACAGGAAGCCCCAGACCCACACCTGCCCTCAGGAGCTCACGGTGCCCACTCAGGTTCCCCTGGGAAACTCAGGACTGGGTCTAAACACATGAGGTCACATCAGTAAGGCTGGCCCTGCTGGACCCCATCTTGTTCCCTCTGCCCCCAGGGTCCTCCTTCCCCACCGCCCAGGGGTCACACAGCCCCCAGGGCAGCCCTCAGATGAAGTTAGGATCCTTCTCCGGGTGAGGATGAGAGAAGAAGGAGATGGAGACCGGCGCTCTCGCTTCTACTCTGAGGCACAGAAGGGGCCGGGCCCACCTGGACTGAGGGAAGCTGGCTCCTGTCCACACTCACGATGGCCAGAAGAGAAACTCGGGCTGAAACCCCATGGCGCTATGTGGATGGTTGCAGGAAGACTGCTTTGTCCAGAAGCATCCTAAAATCTCACGTTCCCTTCACAGCCCCCAACAAGGCGCTGCAGATCCTGAAGGATGGAGCGTGGGTCCTGGTGTCCCAGGCAGGGTCCCCAGCTCACTCACTCCCCCAGACAGAGGCCGGCTTGCTCTGTGGGAAGCCCGGGAGAGCTCAGCTCAGCCTTGTCCTCCACGGGCACCAACAGTAGGGGATACTCAGCCACCGCCGGTCAGCACTGAACTCCATCTCTCCATCTCCATCTGTCCATGCCCCATGGAGCCTTCCTCAGCTTGGCTGGGGAGAGGGGGCCAGGCCTTCTCTGTGCCGGCAACCTCAGGCCCCCACGGTAGATGAGAAGCCCCCACTCTTTTGTAGGACTGGATCCAGGTGCTGCCACTCGCTTCTTGGGGCAGCAAAAAGTGCACATGAAGTACCTCGGGTTCCCATGGCTCTTCCATGTGACGCGCTCCAGCCCCAGGGTCTGTGGCGCCCGGGGGGCTGACCCAGCCCCACCTCCACCTGCTGTCTGCATGCATTCGGACTCCAGGTAAGAACTCACAAAGATCCAGGGGCCTGCTACTGGACGGAGGCTCCCAGAAGCCCATGGAGCCAACCGTCCCGCAGAATAGCACAATGGCAGGTGCAGACCTCTGCCTGGGGTTTCAGCCCCTGGCTTCCTCCAGAAAGAATGAGTGAGTGGAAGTGTCTCCTGGGGAAGGGGAGTGTAACTGTATGTAACTGTTAGTGTGCATATGTGGTATGTGTATGAGCAGTGCGTAACTGTGGGCATTGTGCATGTGTGGTGTGTACATATGTACATGTGTGAGTGGTGTGTAGGTGTGTGCATGTGTGCTGTATGCATGTATACATGTGTGAGTGGTGTGTAACTGCGTGTGTGGTGTGTACATGTGTGAGTGGTGTGTGACTGTGCAAGTGTGTGCTGTGTGCATGTTGACATGTGTGAGTGGTGTGTAACTGCAAGTGTGCGGTGTGTGCATGTGTACATGTGTGAGTGGTGTGTGACTGTGCGCATGTGTGTGGTGTGTGCATGTGTACCTGTGTGAGTGGTGTGTGACTGTGGGCATGTGTGTGGTGTATACATGTGTACATGTGTGAATGGTGCATAACTCACGTGTGTGGTTTGTGCATGTATACATATGTGAGTGGTGTGTGACTGTGCATGTGTGTGGTGTGTGCATGTGTACCTGTGTGAGTGATGTGTGGCTGTGTGCATGTGTGAGTGCTGTGTAACCCTTTGTGTACATTGTGCATGTGTGTAGTTTGCCCGCCCCTTTGACCCTGGGCATCCCTGTAGGTGGGGCCTGAGCAATGCTTACTTCTGACCACACAGAGGCCGAAGAACTGGGTGTCTCTGATGCTCAGCAAGTGGCACACTTGCTGGAAGGCCAGTGGCCTTCACCTGCAAAAGAGGTGGGGAGGGGCTCAGGGAAGGGCCGGCACCTGCCCCTAGAGAGGCCACCTGGGCAAGTAAGGCCCAGCAGAGCACCAGGAGGACGACCCAGTCAGGCACCTCCTGCAGGGAACAGGTCTGGGTCCCTCACTCGCTCCCAAAGCTGAAGACTAAACATGAGCCACGTGCCCATCAGAGCGCGTGCGAGTGTGGGGGTGTAAGGGTGGAGGGGGCGGGTGCTCTGGACAGTGGATCAGGGCTGCCCCCTCCATCCCTGTCTGTCCCTGGTGTGAGGATTTCCTGAGACCAGTCAGGGACACATGACGCAGCGTCACCCCCAGGGCGTCCCTCTGGGCTCTGCCCTCGCACGGCACAGACGAAAAAGCGTGGGCATCAGCATCTCTCATCATCCATCGTCCACTTGACGTGAGTGATCCCGACAGCACTCCTACAGTCGAGCTCTGACTGACAGCAGCCGCTAGACACCAAGTCTGGGGTGTGCCCACATTTCCCGTGTCCCGCACGTGCCACCACCTCACACCTGTTTGGGCCCCAGCACGGCTGGGACTGGCGGCATCCCCCGGCAGAGCTCTCTCTGAGTCCTGGCTGTCACAGCAGCACTGGGGCCCATCCTGGGATCACCAGGCAGGAGAGGCGGTGTTCTCGGGTGGAATCGCAGCACCTCACGCTGGTGACGGGGGCGCAGGCCAGCAGCCGTGCGCTCTGCTCTCAGACTCTCCCAGGGACCCTCACCTGGGGCTCCAGGAGAAAGCATCACAGCAGGGCCCAGCTGGCGGCCCAATCTGCAGAAGGCCGTGTTGTGATTCTTCATCTGCACGGTCTCAAGTCAAACGACGCAGCCAGCTTACTAATCCCGAGTTACTGTAAGACTGGCTTCGTTATTGACGTGGTTCGGCTGTGTCCCCACCCAAATCTCATCCCGAATTGTAGCTCCCATAATCTCTCTGTGTTTTGGGAGCGACCTGGGGGGAGGCAACTGAATGATGGGGGTGGTTCCCCCATCCAGTTCTCATGATAGTGAGTTCTCACGAGATCCGATGGTTTTATAAGGCCCTTCCCCCTTCGCTGGGCACCCATTCTCTCCTGCCGTGCTGTGAAGGGGTGCCTTCTGCCATGACTGTGAGTGTCCTGCGGCCTCCCCAGCCCTGCCGAACTTTGAGTCAATCAAACGTCTTTCCTTTATAAGCTGCCCAGTCTTGGGCATGTCTTTATTAGCAGTGTGAGAACAGACTCATATGGTTACTGCCTGCTTAATGCGGTGAGGGGCAGGCAGTCAGCCCCACAACGGCAGTAACACAGACCTACAGCGAGGGTCTTCCCGGCCCATCCCTTTCTAATGGGCTTGACACACGTTTGGTCGAATGGGGGTCCCCGTCTAACTGCAGACACCGATGCACACACCCCAATGGGGGGCCCTGTCTAACTGCACACACAGATGTGTGAAACCCCAATGGGGGTTCCTAACTGTAGACAGAGATGCTCACACACCAATAGGGGGGTTCCTGTCCTACTGCAGACTTGGATGTGGGCACACGCGATAAGAAGCAGGCTCTGTGGCTGCCAACTTGGAGGGCCCAGCAGGGGCTGCAGGAGCCACAGACGCACTTCAAGGGGCTCCGTCAGAAGCAGACGGGCATGATTCAGCCAGAGGGCTCAGTGTGTTCTGGCTGCATGATCCCTCAGTTAAAATCTTACCGTGAAGTTCAGTGCAAGAAACATACAAGTTCCAGCTCTTACAGGGCAGGGGGCCAGTGCCCCAGCATCTTCCCCCTACGAGTCCTCTTATGACCCCTCCCCCAAGCCTGAGGCACTGCTGAGGGCCCCAGGAAACTACGGGACACCCCCTCATCGGCTCAACTCCAGCTTCTCATTGCTGGGTGGGAACACGAGGCTTGGGGGAGACTTTGCTGCAAACGTAGATGTGCGTGTTTACTTAAACACAGAACCGTATCCCCAAGCAGATGAGAGATTGCCAGGGGACTTGAACCAAGATATTACTAGCAAGTCAGATTTCATTCCAGGTAGCGTTTAACCACGTCCAAAAGGGAAGCTGATAAATTAGCCATGCAGAAAGTCGTGGTTCTTCAGCACGCCACTCATTTTAATTGCCACATTTTCATTATCCACATTAATCCTTAAAATAAAAGTACTATCTCAGCTCCTGTCCCGGTAACCTCAACTAAAACACACAGACAAAATGGGTGGAAGAGGAAAGAGAAGCAGGGAGACAGCGATGTCTGAACGCGGGACAGGAGATCCCCCATGGAAACTAGCTTCCTGGCTCTCTTCCCTCAGCGCGCCCAGGAAGGATGTGGGGAAGCCATCACCTTAGTTCTCACAGTGACGTCTGTCAGGGATTTTCCCTTCACAGGCCCAGTGAAAGGGCCGACCCTCCCTGACACCTCACAGGCACCTGGTGTAAGCAGAGTGAGGTGGTCCAGGGACTTCCCAGCACACGGGCTGTGTCCTGAGGCTCTGCTCACCCCCGTGCCCCTGCTCACCCCCACGGCCACCCAGGGCCCTGCTCACCCCCACGGCCAGCCGCAGCTGTTCCCAGGTGGGCAGCAGCACGAGGACATCCCTGTGCTCTGAGGCCATCATGCCATCTCCAGGGTCAGCTCCTGCGGGTGCACACGGGCCTCTCAGGACTGGGCTCCGTCCATTGCACCCCTGCAGGAGGGAACATGTCAGGTTTGTCTGGGCGGGGTCTATGGGCCCTCCCTCTTGGGGGCACCGCGATGCTGTCGTTACTGGGCGCTCCCCAGCCACGGGTTGCAGGTGGGAGCTCAGCACCTCCCAGGTCACAGCTGTGCCTTCCAGGACCCGCCCTTGCCGAGCTTCTCGCAGGGAAGGGAACTGAGAGGGAGGCCTGCGCTAGGAATCCAGCGTGGCTGAACCAGGACAAGGGTCAGGGCTGCAAATAGCTGGGTGTGTGGCGGGCGCCTGGAATGCAAATAAACAACCTCAGGCTGGGCGCTGGCCACACTGGGCCCATGCAGGGCAGCTCAGCACCCAGACCCACCGAGGAACCCCGTGAGACCCAGGTTGGGGGAGACATGACCCAACTCCCTCACCTGACAAGACCTGGCTCCTCAGAGGGCCCGCTCCTTCTTCTATAATGTGCAGGGGCCATGCAAACCCCACAGGCACAGACGGCAGAGCCAGGGCTGCCAGGGTGATGGAGCAGTGCCAGGGGAGGGAGAGGAGGGGGAGGCAGGCAGCCTGGGTGGGCACCCCGCCCCACACACCTCCTGTGGCATCTGCCACCGAGCTCAGGAAGCAGCACACCGCCAGTTCCTGGACAGGTTCTGCCAGAGGGAACCCTGGCTCCCCGCAGGGGCTGGAAACTAAGGACAGTTCCTTCCTTGCCTAGGGCCAGCAAACCCCTCCCGCCTGCAGCGGCCAGAAGGCCAGGAAGGGCGTCCTGGCTCAGGTGGACAGCAGCCGGGGGCATCAGCATGAGCAGTGGGGGCATCACCCGCAGGACCTGGCACCCCGGCTGCCGCTCACTGGGGACGAGCAACGCCTTCGAGCTCCTGGGCACAGCGTTAGGGTGGGGAAGGGAGGAGCCTGCCTGGCCCCGCGAGCGCCCAGGCACATCAGTTTCCTGCCACAGAGTCTGGGATGCTCTGAGACCATCCTCTAGTGAGGGGTCTGCACCTCCAGATGGGCAGTTGTTCCATCTCAGGAAATTCACACTCCAGCTGCCCTAAGGCCTGGCCTAGTGGCTTTAGAAGATTTAGGAGGCTCAGGCCTTACCTTCCCTGATCCTGGACTGACACTGACTCCCCTCCCTCCCTCCCTCCACTCAGATCCAGGCCCTTCCCAGGCCCTCAAGGCCCCACATGTGCACCCAAGACAGCAGCGGCCGTCTCGTTTCTCTCTACAGTAAACATAGAGCTGCTTGCCATGGAAGATGTGGGGATCCCTTTAGCCGACAGCAGAGGAGTTTTATAAAGTAGCAAAAAGCAGCCCCACAGGGCAGAGGCTGGGTTCTCCTAGCCCCGCGGCACCGTGCCTGAGCAGCTCGTCCATGCGCCAAGTGCCCTCAGCCGCCACCTGCAGTCACAGTGCCAGCGTGTCAGGAAGGACAGCGGAGCTGCACTTCCCAGGGATGCCTGGGTGCAGCACGGTGGCACGGGGCTCGGGTTGAGGGACAGAACACCATGGCCATGCACAGCACAGAGGGCACAACAGGTATCAGGACCCCTCGGTGGGGAGAGCCGGGGACATGGCAGGAGTTGTCCAAAGACTGGTGTTGTGCTGGGCACGCTCATGATCAAAGCAGTGGTGCCCACACATGTGCAGGTGCTGGTGTGTGAGGGCGCTGCGGTGCTACAGGTGACCTTGGGCCAATGAGCTCCAAACATCGCTAGTGAGAAGAAAAGGAAAAGGAATCGAAACCTCCACCTTCGTATTGATAAACACAATCGACGGCTCCTCGTCAAAGCAGAACATGGCCCCAGCTCCTTCCTTCCCACCCAGGGTCTCAGGGCCACATGATTGAGGCTCAGTTTCCAGTGAAGGCCGCCGCCCATCCGAGGGCCAGGGAGAGCCGGGCTTGGGAAGCCCCCTGTCGCATTCCTGGGAGATCGCGGCTTCTTCCTGAAAACGCGCTGAGGATGCAAGGCAGGGGTGGTCACCGTGAGTACCTCCTACCAGGGCACCGAGGGGACACCTTGGGGACCTCTGTCCTCAGCTCATCAAGAAGACAACTTTGCCCTCTGAGGAAACAGAGGCGTGGTCAGGCCCCAGCACAGGCCCCACCTTGGAACATCTTGTCTTCTCTACTGGCCTGTTCGTGACAGATGACGCTGGCCTGCCACATTCGTGATGTCAGGGCCAGGGCCGCGGACAGAGGCCACGAGGAAGAAGAGGCACGAGGAAGACAAGGCCACCGCCTGGGTCCCTTCACGGTTGAGCCCTGGAGTCCTCCTCAGCCCAATTCTCCCTTCTTGCGGACAGCTGGTTTCCATCCTCTATCACGAGATGGGACTGCTGAGAACATTCTAGACCTCAAGCTTTGGGGACCTAAGTCCACAAAGCACAGGTTTCAGAAAACAATGCGGGAAAGGCCTTCAGCGATGGAAAGGAAGGCAGAGCTGACACAGGCATAGAGCTGAAACTCCTGCTGTGAGGGCGAAGCTGGACGCCAGAGGCCTGTCTCCCCTGGGAGACGTCCAGAAAGGGCAGCGCCTTCAGGGCCAGAGAGCCAGTGGCAGTGGCAGGGGCTGCGACGGGCGAGGCCTCTCCTGGGGGCAGCTGGATGGCAGCGATGGCTGCGCGGTTCCTAAATGTTCCCATTTATTCAACGGTTCGCTTAAGAGGAATATATTTTACAGTATGCAAACTATACCTCAATAAAGCTATTAAAATACACCATGAGTTATAAAGCGGTAACACAAAACGCCTTCAAGATACGGCAGCAAGTGCTCTCACTCCACCAGTGTGGGTGTGAATGTGAGATACGTGGGTGTGTGCGAGGGGTGCATGCGTAGGTGTGAGTGGGCACCTGCAGGCTTCATGTCCCGGAATGCTGCGGCTGCCTACCCCTCCTCCCCATCCTCCCCTGCACCAACAGGAACACACACTGATCCTTTCCTGCACGCCACAGAACCAGGCGAGGCCCTTTACACACTCGGCCGCAAAGGCCGCCACACCCGCTCTGTGGATGAGAAGTCTAGGCTCAGAGGCCAAGCTGCACAGTGAGTGGCTGGTCAGGGTCTCACTCCATGCTCAACCCCCGCCCCCACCATCCAGCCTACACTCTGCTCTCTCCCTTCAGCCACCCAACCCCACCTGGCCGAAATCCAAAGAGCAGCCGGGCGTCTGCTGGAAGGAGCCCAGGGCTGCCCGATGGGTCCCTGGGAGGTCGCTGCTGCCCGTCCCAGCATCTCGCTCAATAACACACTTCCTTTCCACAAACATTTTCCCTGGAAAGGAATGTCGGCCAGAGGCAGCACATTTTGCTCCTTTTATAAGTAGGGAAACTGAGGCACACAGCAGCTAAGTGACTTGTTCAGGGCCCCAAGCCCCAGGATTCCTGAGACCTGCCGCAAAGCTCCTTCCCAAATCTACTGATCCCCTACTCGGAAATCATCTTAGAAGAGAGAGCTAATTCTTACGCTTATTCTTATGAGCGAACAGTGCAAGCCCCTCTTCTGGGATGACGGAGGATGGTATTTGGGAGATGCACGATCTGACTTTTGCTGCTCCACCCAAGCGGATGGTGCCGGGCCTAGACGGGGTGCACAGGGGGGTGCAGGGCCTGGGTTGGGGTGCACAGGGTGCTCCCTGCCCCGGCCCTTCCCCAGGCACTGCAGGGTCCAGGTAGGGTCGCTGGTGAGTGTCCCAAGCAGCCACAGGAGCCGAGGAACCCAAGCCTGGCCCAGGGCAGACGCTCTGGGGAGCCTCCTCACCTTGGTGAGTTTACGGGTGGAGCCCAGGAGGTGCTTGCCAGCACGGAAGGATAAGGGCAGCTGGAGACTCTGTGGACAGTGAGGGGCTGCATTTGTTCCACTGCTCAGACCTCATAGAGTCCATGACCACCCTCAGCCCAGTAAACACCGTGGGAGGGGCAGGGCCCGAGCCCATCACCGTCTCTGTGGCTCTGGCTTCTTGGTCTTCCAAACTGACTTCTGGCTGTTCAGAAAGGTCAGTGACGCATGGCCTGGCGTCTCTGCTGCCTCGGCCAGGATGGGCGCTGGAAAGGCCATGAACTGCCTGCCTTATCTATTTGAATAGCAAGGAGGGCACCGCATTCCTGCAGCGAAGCTGGCGGGAACTGCCCTCACCGAGTCTCAGAAAGTGATTCAGAGAAAGGAGCTGCTGTGAACCAAGGGCCATGAAATCAGAACACTCTTCCATCTACCTGAATGAGAGGTTAAGTAACGAATAAACCCAACGGGAAGGAGACTGAGAAGGCTGCCTGAGAACACTCCACGGGAGGAGTGAGTGAAGAGCAGCCCTGCACTCCCCATCAGGTGGCCGGGCACGGAGCGGACTCGAAAGGTCCCTCTGCCACTTGGGAGGCAGGGAGACCCGTCCCAGGGAATGGGGTCGGCAGGGCTGGGGCCCCGGTCTTCAGGGGTGGACAGCCTCCTGGCAAACACGGGGGAAGTCAGTCTGCGGGGGAGTCAGGGTCCACGGGGCCTCTGGGACGCTGCAGTGGAGTCTCCGGGTGGGGACTCTGTGAGCCTGAAGCCTGCAGCCACCACCCTCCTGCTGTCACCTGCCGCTGCTGGGAGGTGGAGGGCCCCTGGGGGCTGGGGTTCACTGCTTGTCTCCCAGAGTGACTGGCTGTTTATTCTTGGAAAGAAACTACAGGTGGGCAGTGGCTGGGAGGGAAGGCGAGCGGTGAGGGCAGGAAGGCACGCCCCTCTCGCTGTGACTGCAGCCTCAGCTCTGGACTTTGCCTCTCCACCCCAAGGGCAGATGCTTGGAATTCTCTCTGCCACCTCCCCTGGGGGCCTGATCTTCCCTGACCTTCCTGAGCATAAACACTCCCTTGCGGGACTTCAGCTGCTGTGGCTGTTAACTCAGCACTTACTTAAAAGCGCTCTAACCTCGCAGAAGGAACACGGGAGCTGTGAACCCCTCGGGACCAGAGGGCCAGAGGCTGAGGCGGGCTCCGCAGCAGCCAGGCGGGCGGGAGGGCTGTGTAGACAGCACCTTAGGCTACCCTCTCCCTCCCGTCCTCTGCACACAGCACCGACTAGCACAAGCCTTCCCCTCGGGTCAAGGCAAACGTTACGCTACTAACCAGTGTCCCTGTGACCACGGGCCAGCCTGTCCACCTCCCACCTGCTCACTGACCACCCGTGCCCTGCTGGGAGCCCATGTCTTCCCCGCCAGTTTCACTCCTGGGGAACGGGGGCTGTGGCTTCGGGGAAGGGGACATTTTGGAAAGTAAAAGAACTTAGTCCCAGGGCTGGCCCCGTACCAGGGCCATACACAGGGGCCCACAGCCAGCCTTGGCCAGGGGAGGGGCTGCACTGGGTGGTGAGGGCGGTCCCTGACACCAGGTGCGGGTTCAAACCCAGGTCGGCTGCCTGCAGTGGGTCCCCGGTTTCCCTGGGTCTCTGTGTGCCTTCACTCCCTCCCCTGTAGGGGGAATCCTTCTGCTGCCAGTGGGTGAAGGGACCCAGGGTATGTCACAGCCGCTGGGACACGGTCACTGTCAGCCACACTGTTGTTTTCAGAGAAATGTTTTGGCACACATCAGCCCCTCCTCGAAGGCCCATGACCATGCAGGGAGGCTCAGGAGGCCGTCGCAGCTTCCTCCGTCTTTCAGGGCCAGGCCTCAAGAAGGCAGCTGGGATCTGCTGGGCTCTCCTCTCTCTCAGGGAGCAGACCTCCGGGAGGCCCAAACAGACCTGTGTTTATCACCCACACTGTTGACCACCATGTGCTTGATAATCAACAGTAGACAGACTGTCAGCAGCTTCATTGCTGCTTTTAAATTCTCTAGACGGTGCACCCCTTCCAGCCGCACTGGGGCAGACCCTGGCTGTCCTGGGGTCCCCGGGAAGTTCCTGAGGGCTGCCCAGCGGCCGGCGGGGAGGGGAAATTGAAGGCTGATGGGCACAGTGACTCTGTTTCAGACAGAAATGCTGCTCAGGTTTCATTGGAAAATGGAACTCTACTGCTAAAATAAGTGGAAATCCCCAGGCAGAAGCGGGAAGCACGTGAGCCCTGCGGTGAGAATGACGCGCCCAGGGAGGGGCATGAAGCCCGCTGGCGCTGGTGGCTCTTGGCCATCCATTCATGTAAGGGACGTGTGCTGCCCTCCTAGCTGGCAGGAAAAGCAGCTCCTCGGCAATCACAGCCCCTCCTCCACCAGCTCAGGCTGCAGGGCGCCAGGCTCAGTCTCGCAGCTCCGCTCTCCACCCTGCGTCCAGACACTGAGCAAATCCCGGCAGTGTTGCCCCCCAAAACCCACCCAGCATCCATCTGACCCTGTTCCCACCTTCATGTCCACCACAGAGACCGCCCCCCACCCCCCCGCCCATGCTGGCTTGTCTCCCTCCTGGGATGGTAGCAACGGGCTCCAGAGTCTCCTCGGCCGTTCTTGTCCCTCTACCTGCCACGCTCTCAGCCCCATGACTGCGCTAAACACGGACGCAGCAGAGAACTGCGCAAAGCCCACAACGGCTCCCACCGCCCTTCACGAAGAGTCAGAGGCCTGAGACTCACCACAGCCTCCAGTCCCTGTGGGCTGGACTTGTTCACTCTCGGGCCTCAAAGTCTGCTTCCACTGTGGGGTCCCTAGGCTGCAGCCAATGGGCCCCTCGCCCCTGCCCCGGGCCTTTGCACGTGCTGTCTGAGGGGCTCTTTCCCAGTATGGCTGCGGCCCATCTCTCCTGGCTTTTGCTGCCTGCTCTGATGCTGCATTCCTAGGGAGGCCTGTCACAGCCCTGCATTTTCATGGCTCCATTCGGTTAGGGTTGGGTTAGGGTTAGGGTTAGGTTAGGGTAATTCGGACGTGCGTGTTTGCCTGTTTGTGGTCTGTGTCTCCCTGGAAGGAAAGTTCTACAAGGTCTGACTTGCTGCTGGTTTGTTCACTTCCGTCTCCCCACCGCCAAGCGCAGTTCTCGGCCCCTGCGTGTGCTCAGCAACGCATGCTGCGCAGAAGTTCCGAGGGAACAGATGGCGCCCACGGCGTGCCTTCCCCACGCACGGTGCTTCTCAGCTTCCCTAATGGGGGCTACTCTGTCCATTTTACTGATCTGCAAATTGGGGCTCAAGAAGCCAGGTCCCAAATCCAGGTCTCCTGATTTCCACCAATGCCAGGCCATTTGCTGGAGACCTCGGGTGGGCAGGAAGCCCTCACTGGCCCGCCCGAGCTGACTCCCGGCTGCACTCGGGTTCCCAGGTCTGCGCCCTGCCTTGGGTTCTGCGGGGAGAAGGCGCCTGTAAACCACGGGGGTTATGATCTTGAACGGGTACTGCAAACTCTTCAGGGCTTAGTGCACAAAGACAAAAGAGATCTGTATCTTCTTCCTGGTTCCAGAGCACTTCTTGGTAGCAAACGGTCACTGCCAGCCAAGAGGAAAAGGCCAAGGAGCCACAGGGCTGGGGACGCTGTGGTGTGGGCCTTCCCAACAGGGTCAGGCTGCAGGGGGAGAGGCCCCTGCTCTGAACCCTCTTCCATGGACTCTGCTTTCTGAACCCCCAAACTGCTCGGGCTGCCTTTTCTGCCTGGAATGTCCTTTCCACCTGTGTTGCTGCCCAGAGCCTTCTCTGTCCTGCCAGTCCCCCAGTGGAGTCTTCCTCAGGTCCTCACCCCTCCTCTTGTCTCAGGGTAAGGCTCTCAGGGACTCCGTGGCCTGGGTCAGGTGTCAGCAGGATGGCCCAGGTCGGATCCCCACTGCGCGTCCTCGCCCCACGGAGCAGCGCCTCTCAAGCTTGGGGGTGGATCTCCATCACCTGGGGGTGGGTGCGGATCTTGATGCAGAAACCCTGGGAGCAGGCCAGTGCGGCTCCAGCATCTGGGTGTCTAGCAACTGCTGGTGCTGCGGGTCCAGGGACCCCTGAGAATACGGCCTCCAAGTGACACATGGGCCCAGCAGAGGCCCACGGGTGGGATGCCAATCACAGCTCCTCAGACAGAGGGGCCGGGAGGCTACTCCGAGTACGTGAAGGACAGCCAACCAGAAACAAAACAGCCTCTGTTCTGTGCCCCAGGTCCCAGACTCAATACCTCACTGCCACAGACCCAGCCCTGTCTTCAGTCCCACCCACTCTGGAGCAGATGTGTGGCTAGGAAGAAATGGTCAAGAGTGGCCAGTGACCAGCAGCCCTGTGTTCAGGCACTTCCCCGTGAGGTCCTTCAACGAGCCAGGCTCCATCCAGCCTCCACAGCCCTGCCCCTCCTGGCCCTCTGCCGGGCTGCTGCTGGCCCATCTGTCAGCTCAGATGTCATCTCTGCGGACAGAGCACCGCCGACCACCCAGCCAGGGCCTAGCCGAGGATGCACCTGGGTGCCACTGTGCCGCGTCCGCTCGGAGGCTTGAGGGGATCAGGCTGGTCTCCCTCTTGTCTATCATGTGACCTGCTCAGTGTCACAGAAGCTCCCCCACCCACAGTCCTTGTGCATCTCCAGGACTCTGCAAAGTGTTCTTGATAAAGACTCACGGAACAAACGCACACCTGGCTGCTTTGCACTGAAGGCCTGTGACCCCAAATTCACCACGTGGAAATCCTCACCCCAAGGGGACGGCATTAGGAGGTGGAACCTTTGGGAGGTGGTTCGGTCATGAGGGTGGAGCCTCAGGAATGGGATTAGTGCCCTTATAAGAGAGACGCAGAGACCCTCAGCCCCTTCATCATGTGAGGACATGGCAGGAGGACGCAGCCCTCACCAGACACCAAATTGCCCCGTGCCTTGAGCTTGGCTTCAAGCCTGCAGACTGCGAGGACTGAGTGTGTGTTGCTTGAACTGCCTGGTCTACGGGATTTTGCTACAGCATTGCGAGAGCAGTAAGACAGTGTCCCAATCCAGTCACTGCCAGGGCGACCTCTGGGGCAGCCACCCCGTAAGCAGGCCTGGCCAAGCACGGCAGGACAGATGCAGTCTTGGCCCCAGACGTGGACACGATGTTGGTGTACCCGTCAAGTTCTCACCCTGCTCATAAAGACACACCTGGGAATGGGTGATTTATAAAGGAAAGAGGTGTAACAGACTCACAGTTTTAGGTGGCTGGGGAGGGGACGCCTCTCAATCATGGCAGAAGAGGAAGCAAGAGCAAAGGCATGTCTTACACGGCGGCAGGCAAGAGGGCGTGTGCAGGGAACTGCCCCACAAGAACAGCATGGGAAAGACCCGCCCCCATAACTCAATGACCTCCACGGGGTCCCTACCACGACGTGTGGGATAATTACAGTTCAAGGTGAGATTTGCGTGGGATGCAGCCAAACCATGTCAGTTAGGTCACTGAAAACAGGTCCTGGGGTCCAGAGCACTCAGAACCCAAGGTCACGGCCATCGTTCACCAAATACGCCGCAGCCCTGGACCTGGCCTGTCAGAAGCACCACTGCTGGCTGTGAGCCGACCGGCCCCACCTCGCACTCGGCCACAGCAGCCCTGCAGAAATGTCGCCACAGACCTGACATGCAGCCTGCGGTGTGGCCATTCGCTGAAGTTCCACAGGAGACTCAGGATTCCTGGACTGAGCCTGGGGCTCCACATACCTGAGGCCCAGCAGCATCCTGGGAATTTAAACAAGGCAAGCTTGGTCTTTCCACAGAACTGCTAAGGAGGTTCTTAGATCTTTGTGTAGGCGGACCGTGGGGATTAGCGGCAAAGAAGCCTCTGGAACTATTGGGAGACTGTCCACTGAGCAGATGTGCGGAGCAGGATAGACTCAACCTTTCTGATTAGACCCTCTGAGCGGCCAAGGGACAGCTGCTCCTGAGAAAGGAACCACACTTTCTGCCTCTTCCGTAGGAAGCGAGATGGGTTCTGGCACAGGCGGGCTCCAGCAGGGACCCACTTCCTTTGTGGGAAGTGAAATGAGATCCAGGTTTTTCATTTCTTGGTGCTGTGGCTGGCGTGGTGTGCTGATTCTAAACAGCAACCCTCAGGGTGTGGTGCTCAGTGTCTGACGTGTATAAGGGACCCGCACCCTCGGCTGCCCAGTCCTTCCCCAGACGCTCCCCAGCAGACGACACGGCAGCCATCCCTGTCCTTCCCCAGACGCTCCCCAGCAGATGACACAGCAGCTAACCCCTCTCTGGGTTGATCAGCTGTGGAGACCCTCCCTGCTCCGCGAGGCTGGCCCACTCTGTTCCGCCCACCTGCTCCTCATCCCAGGCAGGCTGTGTGTTTTTCAACACAGATTTTACTTTTAAGAGTAGTTTTAGGTTCACAGCAAGATTGAGAGGAAGGTGTGGAGAACCCCTGTGCTCCCTGCCCCCACCCTCACACGGCCCCCCAACTCACAGCAACTTCTGCCAGTGCAGTGTGTGGGTTACTGTCAACAAACCTGTGTTGACTGGCCTCCGTCACCCAGAGTCTGTGGTGACACCAGGGCTCACTCTTGGTGCCAGGCGTTCAGAGCAGTTCCACTGTCCCTGACTCAGCCAAGGCAGAACGGCCAGGGAGCTCAGGGAAAGTGCCCACACCTTTTATGTGTCTACACACCCAGTCACATCGAGCAAAGGGTTTACATCACCCCCATTTCACAGTTGAGGAAACTGAGGCCCAAGAAAAATAAAAACATTGCCCAAGATGGATGCCTGTAATCCCAGCTACTTGGGAGGCTGAGGGAGGAGAATCACTTGAACCTGGGAGGTGGAGGTTGCAGTGAGTCAAGATTGCGCCATTGCACTCCAGCTTGGGTGACAGAGCAAAACTCTGTCTCAAAAAAACAAAACAAAAATTGCCAAGAAACAATGACAGAAACGAGAAGGAAAGTACCCATCCAGGTGCTCCTTCTCCTGGCCCTCCATCGCTGCAGCCCCTTCTGTCACTCACCAGGGAAGGGAGCCCCAGGGCAGGTTCTGTGTCCCCAGGGGCCACAGCAAGCTCTGGGCCTAAGGATGCCCTGGTGCCTGCACAGGGATGAAGGGGTCAGAGGCGCCTAGACCCTCAACAGAGAGTGGAGTTAGCCCTGTGCCTTTAGAGAGAAGGGACAAAGCCTCCTGGGTGGAGGATGCTGGGGACAGAGCTTGGGGTCCGCCCGGTAGGACGCTGGGGACAGCACTTGTACCTCCCAGGTTCTGTGCCAGCTCCCGATGCTCAAAAGAGGCATCTTCCCCCAGACGGGCACAACGAGCCATAGCGCTCCCTCCGTTCCTGGGCATCGGGAGCCCGGAGCTGACATGTTAGCTGCTCACCGAGGTCAGTAAGGTGCCAGCCTAACCTGGCTTTCCTGTTGATGTGGACAAAGCAAGTCACCTTAGCCTCTGTACCTACCACAGGGCACGTGCAGCTACCCAGCACCTGCCAAGCCCCTGGCAGCCCCCGGCTCCGGATTGGGGTCCTCAGACTGTCCTGTCTGTGTGCCCAGCCAGAGCCCAGACCCGCCTCTGTCACAGCCCTGAACTGCTCCCTTCCCGAGTCTCTCAGGACTGGCACCTGTCGCTGGGGACAGCCCAGGGCCCAGGGTTCAGACACAAATGCTCAGTGACATGGATGGAGGAGTTGGCTCAGGGCTCGGGGTTCAGACACAAACGCTCTGTGATGTGGATGGAGGAGCGGGCCTCGTGCCTGGCCTCCCTCCACAGACCCAGAAGAGCAGCCAGGAAGGTGCCCTAGATGTTTCCAGAGTCCTGAAGGAAACTATTGACGCAAACTGTGTTGTTCGTGGCAAGGTACCAAAACAGTTTAAAATTTGTGAACCTCCATCAGCACCATCGGGTTAAGTCTTAAAGCTCCCCACGCCACCGTCTATTTAATTTTGCTACATTTAAGGACCACAGAGCTGTTCGGGAGTGGGGTCAGTGGGGTCGGTGGGGGCCGGTGGGGGCCAGTACCTTCCCTTAATCTGAATCCACAGGCCTGTTCCGGTTTCCCAGAGCACACATGTGGTTTCTCCAGACCCTTGAAGTTTACCGAGAACCGAGCATCTGGCAGCACACAAAGCACGGTGAGGATGGCCCAGCCCCGAGAGCTCCCGTCTCAGGCACCAGCACTGAGAAGCAGGCATCCTCTTTCCGGAAGAGTTCTAAGACAGAGTAACTACAACACATGCGCCTGGATGAAGCACTTGGAGAACCATTAGAACACGGTTCACACTTCACACTGTGCCAGGGACACGGTGCCCGAGTGCGTCCATAGCAGGAAGTGCGAGGCAGCCAGGCCACCCTCCCTATATGACAGCCCGCATGGTGCTGGCTTGGGATGGGACATTTTGGCAGCCAGTGCTGGACCGTGCCCTGGGTGCCAAAATGGGCCAAATTGGGTCATTGATGGTGCACACAGCCCTGCACCAGGCAGCCCCAGCCCCACTGACCAGACAGGTGGGCCCAGGTGGGCTCCTGAGGCTCGGCTGGGGGCGCACAGTGACGAGCATGTGGGAAGTGCCTGCGCCTCTGCCGTCTCCAGAACGTGAGCCCAGCGGGGTAAGGCCGCCCTCCTGTGCAGTGAAGCCCTCCCTGGCCAGTTCCACGGTCCACCCTGCTTCTCTGCTGCCCCCGCTCTCCTGCTGGGCCGCAGAGGCAGCAGACTCTCCCTCTCTTGACCATGCCTTCCCTCCCACCTGGCTGCTCCAGGGGTCTTGAACACATCGTGAGAGGCAACGGCCTTCTTAGAGGTCTCCGACTGGACCCAGGCCCCTCCCCTAGGCAGCCCCAGTCCACCTGCCACTGTGCACTGTGCTCACTGCCCCGGGCCCAGGACACCCCAGCAGGCAGCCACCCCTCCACAAGAAGATGGACTCCGACTAACTGTGCCACTTAGGAGTTGTTGACCATGGGTTTCACAGGGAATCAAATGCCTTCTGCACCTTCTGTATATTTGGCTTAGGAGGGGTTTACCAGCAGGCCCCACTGTAATTTGTATGTCTGACCTTGAAAGGCAAATGCTTCCACATGGCTCCCAGAGCACCTGGCACTGTGCCATGTCACTCACGCCCTCAGGAATCTGCCGCAGGCTGCCTGCCCCCCGGGCAGTGGGCGCCAGGAGACCCAAGTGGAGACGACGCGCTTCTGCTCACTGCCCGCCCTGGCTCTATAAATATTTGTTCAAAGAAAGAATTGACCCTCCGGCCTCAGCGGTGCCTTTCAAGTGGCACCCCCGACTGACTGAGCCTCTGCCCGCTCTCCCTCCCCGGGTGGGGCTGCGATGGAGGAGAGACAGATTCTGGGTGAGCCACAGGCTCCGTCATGGCTAGAGGGGCAGGAATGCCTGCCCAGGGCAGGGGCTGCACCCTGTCGGTCACGTGGACTGAAGGAGCGCCCTCCCCAACCCCGCCTTGTGGGCCTCAGCTTCTGGTCTGGAGAGCAGCCCAGGCAGAGTGACCGCGGCTGCGGTGACGGCTGCACTGGGATAGGCACTAACTGTCTTGAAACAGGCTCCAAAAACCAAATTCCAGCCCGCACTCGGGTGAGGGGGGTGGGGAAGGGGGTAAAGGCAGGCAGAGCTTCTGGTCCCTTGGCCAGCACCTGCTTCCCTGCAGAGCCTCGGGCAGGGCGGGCAGGAGGCTGGGGGAGGGGAAAAGGGAGGTGGAGGCCGTTTGACTGGAGGGCAGGTGGGGGCAGGTGGGGGCAGGTGGGGGCAGGGCGAGAGGGCCAGGGCTCCTTCCAGAGGCAGGCAGGGTATACTTAGCGGGGGAGGGGGGAGGAGGGGGCAGGGACCCCGTGGGCCGGCAGGTCCTTCCAGACCCGGCCTTAGTCCTGGAGCCCCTAGGGGACGACGGCGGAAGCCGCCTGAGCCCTGTGCTCCGGGGACCTGGCGTAACCCCTGAAACTCGACGGCGAGGAGGCACAGCGCGTCCGCGCCACTGTTAGCATCCGGGGTCCCCTCGCCTGGGAGCGGCGGCTGGAGGAGACCCAGGCGCTCACCTGCGGGGTCCAGGTCGGGCTGCTAGTCTGGCTCCAGGCGGGCAGAGTAGAGGCGCCACCGCTGTGTCGCCCTCGGGGTGGAACCACGTGGGGGGGCGGCGGTGATCGGTGAGAGGGGGCTTGGGGGGTGACTCCTCCCGTGCTCCGGATTGGCCGGCGCCGCCCCTCGCCCCCTCCCCGTCCCTTCTTCTGCCCCACCCCACCCCTTCCCGCACCCTCCCGCCCCTTCTCCCGCCCCACCCCACCCCTCCCCGCACCCTCCCGCCCCTTCTCCCCCTCTCCCCACCCCTCCCCACACCCTCCCCGCCCCGCCAACCTCCTGGGCCGCGCAGATCCGCGGGGGTGTCACCGTCCTGGGGGTCGCAGGGTCCCAGAGTTGCGGGTCCCGGGGGTCGCCCCGTGCGAAGGTCGCTCCATCCCCGAGTCGCACATGCCCCGGTGGCCGGGCCCGGGCTGCAGCTTCCCAGCCTTGGAGCGGTGAGCGCGCTCCACCCACCCCGGGCCGGGACGCCCCCTGCGCGGATGCACCGGTTCCGCGCCCTGCAGGCTGCTGGCGACCCGGCGCCGGGTTCCTCCCCCGACCTCACGGCCTGGACAGCCTCCTCGGAACAACGGCCCGCGCCCGGGACCAGACCCAGGCGTGCACTGGAACCCATTGCCGCAGACTCTGGGCGGGCAGTACAGAGAGCAGAGGGGACCTGGCCTGGGTGGCGGAGAGGGCATGTTCCGGGGTTTGCCTGGGTGATGGGCCAGGTCCAGCCCTGGGGGCGGGGAGACTCCGCGCAGTGGAGCTCTAGGAAGCAGATGGCGTTATCACCTATGCAAAACCAGCCTAAGGCCCAGGAGGGAAGTGGAAGCCTCACTGGGCCAGGGAGATTTACCCTCTGTGAGGGTGACATTTGGGCAGACACCTTTAGGAGCCACGGAGGAGGCCTCTTGGATATCTGGGGAAAGACTGGGGTCATAAATTGAGGACCAGCAAGTGCAGAGGCCCCAGGCATGCTGTGCGTTGAGATAGGGGAAGGAGAGGGAGAGAGGGCGTCATTGCTGACCCCTGAGGCTGAGCGCCCTGAGCCCTGAGGCTGAGCGCCCTGAGCCCTGAAGCTGAGCATCCTGACTCCTGAGGCTCAGCGCCCTGACCCCAGCCTTGGCTACCTTCTGAGGCTCTGCGGAGCCAGGTTCTAAGTCCCGCAGCATCGCGGCCCAGGCCACTCCTCCACAGTCCTGGTTCCGATTCCTCCTTCCCCTTCCTCCCAGCTGCCCCAGGCCTCAACTGTCCCCAGCTCATTTTCTTTCAGAGCGCTGATCTTCCAGCATCTGACACTACTCAGCTAGCGGTTCATTTTGACAGCCTTCCCCGGTTAGAATCTAAGCACCAGCAGGGCAGATATTTTTTATCTACTGTTACTGCTGAAACCCAAACACCTCCCAGAGCTGCTGGCGCTGGAGAGTTCTTAGTAGAGTGAATAAGCTCATGTATCAGGGCCCAGCTCAAGCACAGCAGCTCAGGTAGAGCCCTGGCGGCTCCAGTCAGTCATGCTCCGCACAGCTGGCAGCTTCCTTACGTGAAGTAACTCCTAGGTGGAGTCCACTCCCTTCTCCTGCCCTTCCTTCTGAGCTCCAGCAAGAACCGAGCAATGCACCCTTTACATGAAGGTGGTTCATGCCGTCCACGCACATGCGCAATGAGGACGCCGGGGTGGCAAAGAGCTCACGTGCTGCATCGAGAGGTCACAGACCAGCAGGAGCCAGAAACCTTAAGACAGGTTTGATGTCATGGTGCCCTGGTGTTGTGTATCTGCCCTGGCCGATTTTCGCTTTTTGTGTTTGTTTATAAGCTGGTAGCAGACAGGGGATGGCTTCCGTATTCACTTGCCCTTGTGGTCTGGAAGCAACCTCTTCATCACACCTTTCACCCGGGCAGGCAGTGAGCCCACTCTCGGTCCACGGTGATCTCCGTGGGGCCCTCACTCCATCGTCCTCTCGATCCTGTCCTCTGTGGAGGTGGGCCGAGCAGACTCAGTCCTCCACGTCACCCCGGATGACTGGCTGTGATCTCATCTTTGAGTCACAGCTCAGTGTTACCTCCTTTCCTTGTAGATGGAGTCTTGCTCTGTCTCCCAGGCTGGAGTGCAGTCTTGAACACGTTGCGAAAGGCAACGGCCTTCTTGGAGGTCTCCGACTGGACCCAGGCCCCTCCCCTAGGCAGCCCCCAATCCGCCTGCCACTGTGCACTGTGCTCGCTGCCCCAGGCCCAGGACACCCCGGCAGGCAGCCACCCCTCCACAAACAGATGGACTCTGACTAACTGTGTCACTTAGGAGTTGTTGACCATGGGTTTCTCAGGGAATCAAATGCCTTCTGCACTTTCAGTATGTTTGGCTTAGGAGGTGTTTACCAGCAGGCCCCACTGTAATTTGAACATCTGACCTTGAAAGGCAAATGCTTCCACATGGCTCCCAGAGCACCTGGTGCTGTGCCATATCACTCGGCTCACTGCAACCTCCGCCTCCTGGGTTCAAGTGCTTCTCCTGCCTCAGCTTCCTGAGTAGCTGGGATTATAGGCGCACACCACCATACCCAGGTAATTTTTATATTTTTAGCAGAGACAGGGTTTCGACATGTTGGTCAGATTGGCCTTGAACTCCTGACATCAGGTAATCTGCCCACCTCAGCCTCCCGAAGTGCTGGGATTACAAGTGTGAGCCACCATGCCTGGCTGTAGAGTTCTTTGTTCTCCGCATTGTCACAAAATGGCCCACATGCAAGAATTATGAGGTTACTTTGTGAAAAGGGTGGTGAAGTGCCAGGTGTTGCTGCTGTCCAGTACGTAAGCATGTCAACATACAAAGAGTTACCACACACAGCAGCAGCCACTCGATGGAGAGAGCGAATTGAGGTTTCACTTGGGAGCCTCGCAGCGTCACCACAACTCCACAGCCATGGCTCTGCCTGCTCCAAGTCACAGGACGCACAACTCACCAAGCCTCATTGTTTGTCCAGAAGGTGCTAGAATAACAGGTGTGGGTGCGGCTGTGACGCCACCTACCCGGAGACGCGGTTCCCTGGTGTGAAGGGACTTCTTATGTGACATTTGTTTAAAAAAACAGCAAATGGCTCTTGACCGTTTGGATTGGGAGTTTAATGCTTCTTTTTACCTAGAAAAAGATAGAAATATTTATGTCTGGGGAAGAGGAAGAGGAGGAGAACGAGGATATCAATTCAAATTTTAATGGAGAAGACAAGGAGGACAATTTATAAAAATTATGTTTTAATATTTACAGAGAAAAATGTCTGAAGGGAAATATATTAAAATACACCAAAAAGAGTAAGATCTCCAGGTCTGTTTTTTTTTTTTTTGCTTGATTTAAAAAAATGAATAGTTATTTGTATAATAAGCATTAACGAAAAGAATGCAAACAACCTTGCTGAAGAGGGAACGCTTTGGTTCTAGGAAACAAGGAGAATGGCTGGTGGGTTTCCCTGCTTTTGATTTCTGGCTGGAAACAGAGCAGCGCTTCAGGACTGCTTTCAGTCATCTGCTCTCTAGCGGCTTCCTGAGTAACTCGCCCCCAAACAGCTGCGCCAATTCCGCATCAGCAAGCGCTCCTGCAGTCAGATTTGGCTGCAGGTGTGTCATACTCTGTGGCTTTTAAAGTCTCCCTGTCACCCTTCTATGAAGGCAAGCTTTGTCTTTGGACCATGCCCACCTGAAACCCACGTTCCTGACACTGGCCTTGGCCGCCACGCCTCACCACGTGATTTTCTCTTACATGGAACAGTTGTTAAGAGATTTCCTTGTTTTGCTGTCTTGCTTTTTAAAGGGCAGCTCCAGGAACTCTCGCTCACTGCTGGCGGGAATGCAAAACGGCACAGCCACTTTGGAAGACAGTTTGGCAGCATCTCATGAGACTGAACGTCCCCTGATCACAGGATGCAGCAACCACACTCCTTGGTATTTATCCGGAGGAGCTGAACCCTTAGATCCAGAAAAGCCTTCGTGTGGCTGTTTATAGCAGCTTGATGCATTATAGCCAGACTTGCAAGCAACCATGATGCCCTTCAGGAGGTGAATGATAAACCGTGGGACCCCCAAACAGTGGGGTGCAGGGCAGTGGAAGGGGCTGAGCCGAGGAGCCAGGAGGGTGTGGAGGAGTCTTCCGGGCAGGGCCTACTCAGTGGAGGGAGCGGCCTGAACATGTTTCCAACTGCACCATTCCAAGGACAAGACGTTCTAGAAAAAGCAAAAGGATGGAAATCGGGAAAAAAAAATCAGTGGTTGCCAGGGCCTTGGGAAGAGGCAGGATAAACAGGTGGAGAAGAGAGGGATTTTAGGGCAGTGAAGCTCCTGCGTGCGATCTGATCGTGGTAGAGATGCGTGATTGCGTGTTTGCGGGAGCCCAGGGATGCGCACACAGAGACGGAGCCCCCGCCGGCATGCGCTGTGGACTTCAGCCAGCAGCTGCGTCCAGTGTTCGCCCACCAGCGACAGCAGCTGTGCTCCAGCCACACAGGCTGTCAGTAAGAAGGGAAATTGGAGGGCGGAGCGGGGTACATGGGACCTCTGTGCTTTTTGCATAGTTTTTCTGTGAACCTAAAACTGCTCATAAAATAAAGCCTATTCGAAAAGTGGGAGTAGGATGTTGTACTTTTAGCTACCAAGGACGTGTGTCCCTGTGAATAAGTGTTAGCAAGGGAGGAATTGGCTGGGTGTGGGTTCTCACACCTATAATCATGGCACTTTGGGAGGCCGAGGCGGGTGGATCGACTGAGCCTGGGAGTTCGAGACCAGCCTGGGCAACATGGTGCGACCCCATCTCTACACAAATTACAAAAATTAGCTGGGTGTCGTGGCTCACGCCTGTAGTCCCAGCTTCTCGGGAGGCTGAGGTGCCACCACACTCCAGGCTGGGTGAAAGACCTGCCAGGCGAGGTGTCACGGCCCCAGCATCAGAAAAATGTTCAGCTCACGGGTCGTAGGGTAGTAAGAAGAATTTACAGTTGACGGCATGGGTTTGAAAAAGGAACGTTTTAGGAGAAAGAAAGAACGCTGCAGAAGAGGAGTGCGGTGAGCCTCTCCATGAGGGGACAGAGCGATGGTGGATTTTTCTTAGGGCATTTATGGACCTCAAAGCAGGAGCTGAAGGGAAATTTGGGCCGTATCAGCAATGGAGCTCATGGCCAATGACTACCTGTAGACGTTTTGGTGCCCTGACGACAGCAAGGGTTGCACAGTGAGCTTTGGCATGCATGCCTTCCAGAGACCTAGAGAAATCCTAGTTACTTATGAATTTTTGGAAAGAGGCCTGTAACCAGATGCCAGCTTTAGATAATATCCCTAATGGCTTCTGGATTTCTCAGGTAAGGAGTGCTGTCTCTGGATGGCCTGCCTGATGGTCACCAGATGATCTTCGCTCTCCTCAAGAGCCAGATCCTGTTTCAAAAAAAAAAAGCTGGGGGAGGTGGGATTGGGGAGGAGTAGAGCGGGGAGTATTTTGAAGACTTGAGGAAGAGTCAATGGACAGTGACGGGGCTGTCTGAGGGTCTTACCTCATGGTTGCCCCCTGGGCAGTGGGCAGGTTCCAGCCAGGTGGAGGGTGGAAGGAGGTGTGGACAGTGACCCACAGAGGCTGCCATTCCTCGGCCAGGGCTGATCTCTGAGGGACGGAGGGCGCGTGAAGGAAGGATGGGGAGGAATGGAGGACAGAGGAGGGACGAGGGTGGGACCGTGCCAGGCCCTCCCTGAGGGTGCTGGGTCAGGCCTGGTGGCTCCTGGGAGAAAATTTCTCCCTTTCACTTTTGAAAGACAATGTCAAAACAACGTAAAGTCAAACATAGTTCCCGCACCCACCGCTGAAGGACGTGCCACAGGAGAAACATAAACGTATGAAGGAAACATGTTCCTCCTATGCCTCCCTGGCGAGCAGGCTATAGGAACTTGTCTGCTGTGAGATGGAGCAGGTCCTGAAGTCCTTCCTGACAGCTGGAATTTTCACACACGTTTCTCACTGCATAGCACTAAAAATCCAGCAATTTGAAAAACCATGAGTTATTTCCTCAACAATTTGCAAAGGTCAGAATTATTATTTCTTTGCCATTCTTCTGGTAGCAAAAGTTTTCTTCCTTTTCATTTGTAGGGTGTTTTTGCTGGGTGATGGGCAAGTAGCGTGACACCATCTGGTGAGCTGTGTTTAAGCAGAATTTAAAGAACAAGGGACCTGGTGCGGTGGCTCACGCCTGTCATCCCAGAACTTTGGGAGGCTGAGGCAGGTGGATCTCTTTAGGTCAGGAGTTCGAGACTGGCCTGGCCAACCTGGTGAAACCTCAGCTCCACTAAAAATACAAGTTAGTCGGGCGTGATGATGGGTGCTTATAATCCCAGCTACTCGGGAGGCTGAGGCACGAGAATCTTTAGAACCCCGGAGGTGGAGTTTGCAGTGAGCCGAGACTGTTCCACTGCACTCCAGCCTGGGGGACAGAGCAAGACTCAGTCTCAAAACAAACAAACAAACAAAAAACAAGGTAGTTGGGGAAGGGGGAAGGACCATGGGGAGAGGGAATCTGCAGCCACCAGAGGCCTGGCCGGGCTGGACCACGTGTTTCCCACGTGGCGCTCTGCACTGGAATAGTGGCTGGCAGGATGCCCAAGGTGCCCACTCTGATCTGAGCATCCCTCAGGGACATTTGCAAATTAAGGCCAACAAGAACCCACTTATCATCAATTCTGAATTCTTGTGTTGTAAGTTAGGCATCCTCTCACCCCAATGCAATAAGGCTTCTGTATGACAAAATCCAATTATTTGCCTAATACAAATCTCCGGTAACATTTCATGCTGACCTTCCTTAAAAATAAATGTGGAAGCTGGGAGGGGTTTGCAAGAGCTCTCTGCCCCCGCGTTGGGTGGGGCAGACACAGGCGGGATGTGGAGTGTCCTGTGATATCTATCTGCTTATATTCCTATTGTGTACCTGCAGCTTGTCCCAGATGTCGTCGGCGTAGGCCAGTTCCCTTCCTGACAGAGGTTTTGACCATTTGGAGAATATCCAACCATGTATTTCTGTTCCCAGGTAAGATGTAACAGTGTTTGCACCATTTCTTCATGGCGCTAGGTCTGGAAGATTAAAGATTCTGTGTGGGTTTAACATTCAGTAACAGAATGTGAGCAACGTTTCTAATTAGTAATTTGCTAATCTCACCTCAAAATTTAACTGTTTAGCAGACATTTAAACAAATCAAAATTAACATTTAAGCAAATCAAACTTAAGATGAAGATTTCAAATCTTAAATGAACCAGGATTTGCAAACTCGATTTTGATCAGTAAAGTAAAAAATATTTTTATTAACTAGAGATACCTTTTGAGTCTTTGCAGATATTGTCTTGAAGGGCAGAGGCATGGCTCTGGAACCTTCCATGAAGATGATTTTCATAATGATCCAGCTCTGAAAAGGTCTAGCATTTGCCCCTGTGTTCCTGAGAGAGGAAGGGGAGGGAGAGAAGGAGGAAAAGTGATAGAATTACTTTATTAATCAAAATTGAGTTTGCAAAATCTTCCTTGATTTAAGATTTGAAATCTTCATCTTAAGTTTGATTTGTTTAAATATTAATTTTAATTTGTTTAAAGGTCTGCTAAAGAGTTAAAACTTTGAGGTGAGATTAGCAAATTAGTAATTAGGAAAAAAAAAACATTGCTCATATTCTGTTACTAACTGTTAAGCTCTGGGACCCTGAGGGGCAGGTCACGCTGTGAGACGTGGGTCAGGCTGGGTGATGGTCCGCGTTGTCCGGAACCATGACCTTCGGGAGACTGTGCACTCCTCATGTGTCTGAGACCCTGGGAGGGAAGTGCTCACGGTGGGAGCGGGCGCGTCGGCTAGCCTCCAGAGGACAGGTAGGATGTGGCTTAAACCGGAAAGAGACGGGGTTACACTTTTAATTCCAAAAAGTCGATAAACAATGCCCATCCTTTATTGTTCCAGGGGACGCCTGGCCTCTTGTGGAGGGCTTGGCTTTTCTCCCACAGACACGAGCTCCAGGGAGGGGCCCACGGTGTCAATTTCTTAAGGGCTACTGTGACAAAGGGCCACAAACACGGCAGCTGAAAACACTGGAGCTTTCCTGTCCCGCAGCTCTGGAGGCTGGAGCCCAGTGTCAAGCTGTGGGCAGGGCTGTGCTCCCCCAAGTCCCTGGGGAGGATCCTTCCTGCCTCTTCCTGGATCCAGGCATTGCTGGCCATGCTGGGTCCTCGCTGGCTTGCAGACACTCTGCTCCAAGCTCTGCCTTCCCGTCTCGGGGCGGTCCCCTCTGTGCACCTGTGTTGCTTCCTCTCGAATGAGGACACCGTCATATTGAATTAAGGGCCCACTCTATTCCAGGTGGCCTCGTCGTAACTAACTACGTCTCTGAAACGACCCCATTTCCAAGCAAGGGCGCATCCTGAGGTCCTGGGGGTTAGGACATCGGTGGCTCTTTTGGGAGCGGACACCGTTCAACCCATGTGATACATTCCCTAGGAGATGTGATTCTTTATTTTGAGGTTGCGGCTGCTCTCACCCCGACTAGGGTTAAAGAGAGGAAAGTCAGAGCCGAGGGAGAGCAGAGAGGCTGAAGTGAGGCGTGCTTCTTGTTTCTAGGCTGAATGCAGGCGTTCGCAGCACTGATCCACGGAGGGAGAGACCTGGTTTCTCCCGACCAGATCGACTTTCTGGCTGTATTTTGTAGGAACTCACCTGCCTTCTGACCTGGCTGGGCCAAGAGATTCGCTGTAAGAAGCCTCCGCTGCCAGCCGATGGCACTCAGGCCTAACAGGGAGCCACACTGGCCCTGTGTCGGTGATGAGGGACGCCCCACTTTACCTTTTCTATGAGCCCCCCCAGCTGCGTAGGGTGACACTTCCAGCTAAGCAGCAAAGTGACATTATCAACGCCATCAAATACTGGCAAGTGCTCTTGTTCCAATGGAAAGAGCTCAGAGTGAAACTTAAGCACCACATTAGGGAGCTGAAGCCAAGCTTTCCACATGCCCAGGGCGGGGTGACGGGGAAGGACGGAAACCCCACTGAATTGTCTTCTTCTCAAACAAACAACAGCAGTAAGCAGGAGCCAGTGTCCGAGGTTTCAGTGAGCTCGGAATCAAGCCAGAAGGAACTCATCTCTACACTGAGATCTGCAGTGGGAGATTTCAGTAACACGGCCTTTGGAAGTCCACCAGTGCCCAAGTGACAAATGCACAGTCACTCAACTGCAAAGCTTTAAGAACGCTGTCTGTCACAGACGGGCACCTCAGTAGTATATGCACTTGCCTTTCTGGCTACCTCTAGTATATCGACTGTATTTCAATTGCTTTTGATTGATGAAGCTAAGATTGTAAGACGTGCTGTGTTGCACGGTGATGCCTTCGGGCTGGATAAGGTGCCTGTCACTGAATGCACCCGCCCTGAGGGTTCCGGATGCTGTTACGTGAACAAAAATCCCTATTTTCTTTCATTTTAGCTTTCTTTCCCCTTCATTATCGACCCATCAGTCATCACTTCTTCACATGATCAATATTGCTTCTCTTGCCCCCTTAATTTCCTTCCTCCAGTCTGCCACGGCATGGCAAACCAGCTCAAGAAAGGCTGTGAGAACGGAACTGTAGGTCACGGTAAATTGGCTCCGTGTAAATGACCCGCCATTCCTAGCTGAGTAAAATGAATGACCTTTGTACCTGAACTCTGGGGCCTTCAAAAACTCATTAAGAGAGATCTTTTCAGCCCACTTCTTAATTCCTTGTTGTGTTTTGGACAGCTGAGCATCTCCCAGAAGGGACTTTCAGAGAGGGGACATGCCATCTCTCGTGACACGGAAAGGACTCAAATCCAACCTGTTATGAGATGCAGGATTGAAGCAAGTGAGCAATAAAATGAATTTGAAGAATGTTGTCTCAGTAAAAGCCAGACATTTTTATAACACATTATTATCTCCTGGTGACTTAGAGCTTCTAATTACTGTGGTTAAAAATTAAAATGTTATGTTGTTTTCTATTTAATAATTTTGTAAACTTTAAACAGCATGACTAAGTGTCATACTTAGATGTCATCGTAATTGAGAAGGCGTGGTTAGTACCAGCAGAAAGAGAAAAGAGAATGCGATTTTGGACGCGGTTAAGCATTTTCCCTGTCAAATCCTGTGTCAAATTGAAGATTCATTTGATTCGATCAACAGTTATTTACTGAGTACTCACTGTTTCCCTCCCTGTCCCCACAAAGGGGGCAATGTCTCAACCCCAGACCGTATACATTTGAATGAGAGAAGGTTGGTATGAGATGAAATATTGAATGTATGATTGACAAATTGTGGTGTTGGGAGGAAAACTGGCAGGAAGTTATGATGGAAAGTAACTGGTGAAACCCACTTAGATTTGTTGCAGAAAATGGATATTTGACTCTGACTGTGAATGGGTTCACCAGTCTAATCAATATGAAACCGCATAGACGCTCTCGTAGTGGGCCGGAGACCCCGGAGTCCAGTCGCCTTCCTGCGGGCCCCCAGCAGACATCAGTCCAGGCCCCAGGAAAGGCTGGACCCACTGAGGGGCTCAATCCAGGAGGAGCAGCAGGGAGACACCAGGATGAGTCCATTTTCTAAATTCAGTACCGGGGCGAGCAGTAGGCTGCCGTTAGCTGATGTGAGGGACATGAGGAGGGCCAGGTGGACAAGGGGTCCAAGATTGGCGTTCACCTTGGTTTATGTGACTTTTAAGACATTTGTGAGATACCCAATAACTCAGAGCAGTGCGCACTGTTCTGGGTGGACCCTGGACCACATGCATTTTAACACAGAAGGTTGGTAGTAAGGGCCTCCTCACCCCGTGACTGTCCCCTCCATGTGGCTGACGTGGCAGTGGAGGTGGCTGCTCCCCCTCAGATGTTCCCCAAGGAACCACCAAACGGGGCAGAAGGGGGCAGGGAAGCTTCTGGAAGGAGAGGACATAGGCTCTCAGGGTGAGTGGGAATGGCCGGGCCTTGGAGGAGGGAGGAGGACAGTGGTTCACAGACGTGGGAGTCCCGTGGAGCCGCATGAAGACACAAAAATATAACTGATTTCAGGTGATATGATCATTTATTTAAATAAAAACCTAAATATGGTAAGGAGCTCAATTCTTTTAGAAAATAATTTGTAGGTGTACTGAATTTCTAATTAAAATATCCAGTTAAAAAAATTCAGTGAAGAACACATAGATGAAAATAGCCAAGGAAGTGCTGGAGGAGGTGGACCGGGCACAGCCTCAGCAGAGAGCGGACAGACAGACTGGGAGACGGGGCTGTGAGTGACGGGCAGAAGGAGCAGGTCCCGAGGTGGACAAACGCACTGTGCGGAAGATCACGGGCAAAGCAGTCAGAAGAGGGAGCGTCGTGTGACAGACAGTGCTGGGAGGACCACTGAGCATGAGAAAAACTTAGATTTTTACCCCACGCTACACGCTGAAATAATTCCCATCATAGTCAAAGGGTTGCAGATGTAAAACATAAGCCACAGAACAGTAAAAGGCAGTTAGTATCACTAGACGCAGTTCCAAGGCCTTAACAAGCGTTCACCCGATATTTCCACAGGATACTTTCTGCATCGCTGTGTGATACTGAAGTAGAGACAATATTGATAACCAACAGTGGAGAATGGGTTTTAAAATATTACTTTGCATCAAGTTGATAAATATTTTTGTAGATTGTAAAAGCTATTTTATAACATTTTTTCTCATGGGAAATTTTTATTTTATGAAAGTACAGGATATAAAAGTATAATACAACGCACATTTTATGTTTAGTAAGTGGAAAGAAATACATTAAAGTGTTAGCAGTCATGATCAGAAGACAATTTTGTTTTCTGTGTTTCTTTTATAACAAAGAAAAGTCCTGAGACCAGATCAGCCTCCTTCCCGTTAAGGTGCTGAGGCAAAGTTTCCTTTGGGGCTTAAATGGATGGCTGATGGCCTTCAGTCTAGAATTCTCTGAGTGTGTGTGGACCAAACAAATTGCTGTCTAATGAAATGTGGATATCGACTTCGAGAACTTTCCATGTGATTTCCGCTGAACTGCGGCTACAGCAAACCTGTGACAACCGCGTTCGGGTCGCAGTGCCGAGACTCGGCTGAGAAAACTGGGCAGAGCCTGGTCCCGACACACAGCCAGGGCACCTGCCACGTCCCTGCCACGGCTCTGGGATGTGGGCTCTGCCAGCCTTTCCCTGTAAGTAACCCACAAAGGGTTGCCCCAGCTTGTGAGGAGTGCAGTGCTTAACCTCATCAGCAGAAACCCCGGAGAGTGATTATTACTTACCAGTAGAGATTCTCCATCTCTGAAAATGTTGTATTTATGCAGATTCATTTACATTTTTGCATGAACCACAGGATCTGCTTGGATCTCAGAATGACTTCCGTTCACTGTGGCAGGAACTGAAGCCTGCAGACCCATGAGCGGGGTGTGGCAGAGGAGTGCAGAGACACGCATGTCATTCCCAACGTTCGCTGATGCCTTCTACATTTTATCTTTCTTCACCCTGAACAAAAGTGAGTTTGGTAGAAGATACAGAGAAGACCTGTTAAGGATGAAACAGAACAAAACAGCAACAAAAAGCACCCGTAAGCGAAGCCCTCATGCCATTGGCACAAAAGCAGATGGAAGAAGCAGAGCGCGTGGTCAGAATACACCAGGAACAAGTGTCCCGTGCCATCTGGTCAATCTCATGCCATCTCCGAAACGGGAAGAACTGCCCTCGGTATGAGAGAGGCCCACGTCTCCAGGGAGGGAAGTGGCTGGCAGGCACTGCCTTCTGGGAAGGACAGCAGGTACCGCTGCGCTCCGGCGAACGAGGTGGAAATCTTTTCAAGCCGCCTAACCTGGTGAGGACGCCGGGAACAGATGTTCTGGGAGTGCTGTGTTTGTCTCCCTGCTTGCAACCCGGTGATCCAGGAGACTAGGTCAGGGAAAGAGAGTGAGAGATAAAGCCCGATGCCTGCGGGGCGGGCGGCCCCTTTCACCTGCAGCCTTCTCCCCAACTCCTGCTCACCTCTGTCTCCTCTGCCCCTCTGTGTCTGTCTCTCTCCGTCTCTCTGTCTCTGTCTCTCTCCATCTCTCTGTCTCTCTGCTTTTTGTCTCTCTCCCTGTCTGTTTTTCTCTCTGTCTCCCATTGTCTCTCTGTCTCTGTCTCTGTCTCCCCCACACTCTCTGTCTGTCTCTGTCTCCCCCATCTTTCTCTCTCTCTCTGTCTGTCTCCCTCTCTGTCTTTCTCTGTCTCTGTCTGTGTCTCCCCCGCTCTCTCTGTCTCCCTCTCTCTTCCTTTTACTCTTTTCATCCTCTCTTTCTTTCAGGGTTTTTCCTCTCAGATAATACGACGTAAAAATTTGTGAAAGTCAGCAGCGTCTTATCCAGCGTTTTCTCAAGAGACCTCTGCTCAGTTACTTCAAAGGTCAGGACAGAGCTGGAGACCCTGCCCCACTACCCGGTATCTCCAGAGTGGTCCAGGCCAGGCTTCCTCGGCAGGCGGAAAGTGCTGTTCCCGTCCTTCATGAATGGGAGACCCAGGGTGTCCCCATTTGGCCTTCACTTTGCCTGTGAAAGGGAAGAATCCCTCCTCTCATCTCGGAGAGGCTGGGTGTCGCCTCAGGGTGCTGATGGCCTTGAACCAGGGCTAGACCTGGACTCAGGCACATGTCAACCAGGCTGAGCCCACCTGAAGCTGCTCCCTGAAGCCACAGTGAGGGAAGTATTTGAAACAGCACGAGGAGGGCTGCGTCAGAGGAGGATGCGCTCCTGGAGAACCAGTGACTGGCCGACATGCCTTCATCCTGACATGGCCTCAGCCCAAATCACGGCGGCCTGCGGAGCCAGCAGCTGGGACGAACTGGGGCACACAGCGCTCAAAACTGAAGGGCTGGGGCAGGGTTGCTGCATCACAAATATATTTTTTTAAATTTCCAAATTTATATATTGTTACACTGCTTTTACATTAATAACGGTAAACATTCGTCACTTTGGCAAGGTACGATGGTGCCATGTTCTGCAATCACTTATTCCTTCTGCTCCTGATTTCTGCATTCATTCTGAGATACATTATCACGAGTTCAGCCTGCTTTTTTGAGCATTAGAGTTGAGTGCCAAGCTTCACTGAAAATCTTACCTATCTATTCCCCCATCCACCCACATATCCATCCATCCATCCATTCATCCACTCATCCACCCACCTATTCATCCATCCACTCATTCATCTAACCATCTATCTGCCCACCCACCTACCCACCAATCCAAACCACCTGTCAATGGATCCGGGCAGCAGAGACAAAACCAGGCTCTCTTCCAGAAGGGCTGGGTCAGCCAAGAGCTGTCCCCATCATGACCAGGGCAGAGGTGACTCCTCCAGCACCGACTCCTCCTGGCTCAGCCAGGCACACAGGATTCCTGGGACCACAGGCCACGCCGGGCAAGACACGAAACCCCCAGCACACAGGAGGCTTCTGAGGGCAGCAGCTGGAGCTAAAACGTGTGATTTTGATGCTGAGTAGGGTGATCTGGAAATTGAAATGAAGACATTTGAGAGTCAGAGAGTAACTGGAAATAAAATACAGATTGCAATAGAGTAAAAACATCACAAATTAAAAAGCACACTTTATCTAGGGTCACAAATGTATGTTTTTCCAAAATAATCACTTTTTTATGGAATCATGGGATTCTGAGACAAGGCTGTATCACACTGAGGTCCGAGCAACTGAACTGTCAGCGCCTGTTACACCAGGAAATGAATTACGTTTTAATTTTGCAAATTACCCGGAGCCACCCGGCTGGGTGGGCTCATGGCGCCCTCTGCTGGTCACATGCAGAGCTGCCCCGTGTGTTTTGTGGCTCCTTCCTTTGGGTTGACGTCCCTGTGCCCAGAGTCTCTTTCCTCCCCTCCACAATTCACAGTGGAGTTGTTTTCTGCGGGGAGATGGCTTTCTCCTAGTTGTCCACACTCCACCTCCTGCCATGCAGCATCTCTGAGCCAAGAGAAAGAGAAATAGCTCTGAAAGCAGCAGCTGCAGAGGCAGAGTGAGGGTGGTTACGCTCCGAACCCTCGGCTCACCTGCCCGCTTGCGATGTTTGTATGAGCGGGTCTGCGTCCTTTCCTGGCCTGCAAAGTCCATACGCATTTTGCTATCTCTATACTTTCTCCTTTCAATACCATCATTGTTGAAACATCAGTTTCCACTTTAAATAATTGTACTGTGTATTAAGTAGGTATCTGTACATTAACCTAGGACTATGCTGTGGGCTGAATGTCTGTGTCCCCCACAATCCATGTATTGAAATCTTCACCCTCAAGGTGATGGCATTAGGAAGTGGGGCTTTGGGAGGGGAGTCATTCGTGAGGCCAGAGCGTCACAGACAAGATTAGTATCCTTATGAAAGAGAACCCAAGAGAGCTCCCCCGTCCCTTCCACCCAGATGAGGTTACAGCAAAATGACAGAAAAAAAAGAAAAGTCTAGGAAGTGACCCTCCCCAGATGCCCAATCTGCTGGCAGTCTTGGACTTCCAGCCTCCAGAGCTGTGAGAAATAAATCTTTGCTGTTTAAGCTGCCCAGTCCATGGTGTATGTATATGTGTGTGTATATATATATATATACACACACACACACACATACACACACACACAAACACACATATATATATATACACACATACACACACATATATATACACACACACACACATATATATACACACACACATACACACACACACATACACACACACATCACCCATCACGCCTCCCCTTTCTCCTCCCTGAATGAGGGTTGTGGCTCCCCACCTGGGAGAGGACATGGGTCCCGGCTTGCTAGCTCATTGTCTCTGGTTTTCACACCCCAAGAGCCTTGAAAAGGGAAAGAGGCTGTTCAGATTAGTTTTGGCAGCACCCCAGAACCCCAGAGTTTTCTAGTGGAAGTGGTGATGCACTGCCCACATTCATAGAGAGAATCGTGAGCGCCGGGGCAGGTGCGAGGTAGGGGGAGGTCAGAGCCAGACAGCGGTTGCCTCTCAGGACTGCCTAACCCTGTGGTTTTTCCCAGGACAGGAGTTTCCTCTCCCGCCCCCCGGAGTGAGCGTGGCCACACCTTCACAGTCCATTGAACGCAAAGGCAGGCTCCACTAGAAGATTTCAGGGAGCACAGGAGGTTTGGCTGAGAAAAACTTAGAAAGATGCAAAGTCGCAGGTCAGAGGGCACCGAAGTGTGCCTGCCAGTCACCGTGTCCAGACGGCTCACCGACATCCCTGGGCCAAGAGTCCTCATGTTTCCTGGGATCCGGAGGTGGCCGGCAGAGCCAAGCCGGGGCTGCCAGGCCTTCTCGACCTGCGTCTGAAGCTCAGCTCTGACCCTGGGAGGCCCCTCTAGGAAGGACTCAGCCCTGAACTCACGATGAGCAGTGGGCTTGACTCGGGGGGAAAGGAAGGGAGGTCGGCAGTGGAGAATTCCTGGCGTGACTTTTCTGTTAACTTTCTCCTACTGTGGTAAAATGTACCTAGCTTTGCCATTTCAACCATTTGAAGTGTGTGACTCAGTGGCAGTAAATACATTTGCAGTGTTGTGTGGTCCTCATCGGTGTCTCTTTCCCAGACACTTTCATCCTCAATGGAAGCTCCATCCCCACCCCCGATCACGACTCCTCCTGCCCCCAACCCCTGACCTTCCCAGCCCTGGGAGCTTCTGTTCCGTTTTCCGTCTCTAGAACTCCGACTGCTCCAGGCGCCTGTGTGAGTGTGAGCGGAACTGCACAGTTTTTGTTCTTCAGTGTCTGGCTCATTCCACTCAGCACAGAACGGCTTTCATCAAAAACATGGAAAATGGCGAGAGTTGGGGAGGATTAAAGTTGGTGACCTCCACACTATCGTGGGAGCGGAAAATGGAGCTGCGGCTGTCAAACCGCTCAGCAACACCTCAGAGTTAAGCACAGAGTTACCCTGCGACCCAGCACCTCCCCTCCTAGGTGTGCACCGCAAACAATGGGAAATGGAGATGCAGGCAGATGCTGGCACCCTGTGTTCATGGCAGCAGCATTCCCAGCAGCTGAAAGCTGGGAGGGACCCCAGCATCTGACAGGAGGCGGAAGAGCAGAGTGTGATGTGCACACGCCGTGATGCCCTGAATCCAGCTGCAGCCAGGCTGGCTCCTGGTGTGACTTCTAAGGGGCTGCACGGGGAGGGACCTGCCTCACTTGGGAGGTGGGTGTGTGGCTGTGTTCCGGAAGGCACTGGCCCTCAGCCCCCTGGCCCACTGTGCAGCTAGCTCTGCACAGATGCAGGAGGCTCCGGGGAGATGCCCTGTGTGGTTTTGCTCCCTGACTCCCTTGCTTCAGGTGTGAGTGCCAATAGAGGTCTAAGGACTTTCAGAGTTCCTAGAGCAGCCAGCTCTTAGGTGGTGTAAGTGGAGGAGCTGGGTGGTCAATGGCATGTTCTGGAATGTTCTGGCCTGGGAGAGGACTCTGAGGGATGATGGGTAGGCAGTGAGTGATAATACTTCTTAGAGGGACTTCTCTTTTGTGGGGCCTCTTCTGCTCCCCTGTTTGCTTCCATTTTAGGTGGGGGAAGGTCTAGGGACACCCCAGCTGCTGCAGGCCGGGGGCTGGTTTGCAGGGTCTCAGAACACAGCAAAGGGCTCTCCAAGTGCTTGTTTGATGCTGGTGCCTCCAGCAAAGCTACAATTTAAATCACAAGTTTAAGAATACCTCCTGCCAAGGCACACAGGCAGCTGCCCATTGCTTAGAGGGCTGGCCTTGCTCCCTGGAGGATGCGTGCGGGCCTCGGTGGAGTTGGAAAAATGACTTCAACAAATGCCAGTGCTGGCACGGGACGCGTGTGAGGGTCTGCCCCAGAGCCCTGTGAGGCCAGAGACCCAGGAGACGCCACCCCCGCAAAGCATCTGGCTCGGGGAATGTGGGCATGCTGGAGGCTGATTGCGGAGGGTACACCGCCGGCTGTGAGAAGACCACTGGCTGGCGTCACTGACAGTGTTAACGCCGGGGCTGTCCCAGCTGGACACCTGGAGACGTGGCTGCGATGAGCCTGCCTGAAGGAAACCATCCCCCTGCACCTACCAAGACCTGTGAGGTGGGGGTGAGTGCAGCCCCCGACCTGGCGTTTCTTCCTGTTCTTATCTGGCCATCTGTGTGCTCACAGCAGTTAAGGGTGGTGATCTCCGGGCTCCACAGCAGGCTCAGGTGTTTCCACTTCAGACTTCAAAGGCCCGAAGCAATTTACCCCAGGTAAGCATCTGAGCAGGGGAGAGGCCTGCGGGGTCCTGTCCTGCCCGGGGCAGCAGGAGCTTGTGGGGGCTTCACCACGCTGGGCCTCATGGGGCACCATGGACCCCCCCAGGGCTTCCTGCACCCTTCACTCATGCATCAGGCCGTAGGCCAGCACCTGCAATGCTCCCTTGTGCTGCGGAAGCAGAGGTGATGCCGGTAGGGTCTCGTCCCGCGGGGAGCTCATCTCCTCAGCAGCAGCGTGGTGGTGGAGGAGCCCCGGGGTGCAGGCAGGTGAGGAGCCGCAGTGGGAGCAGCAGGGATGCGTCTGTGGGAATAGCAGCCCCTGACGTGGTGCCAGCAGCTGTGCCATGCACTCCACAGACACAGCGTCACATCTTGTCCTTGTGTGACGCACACCTGAGTCTAACCTGAGCCCCACCCTCCTCAAAGGAGACCTGCTGAGGGCTTGTGGCTGGAGAATCACGAGAGGCAGCTTTCCTGGGAGCCAGAGCCCAGCTCAGTACTTGTCTTGGCTCCCAAGCTCATCTCCAGGTCGACCCCCTGTGTCTTTCACCCAATCTTCCCAGTTGCTCCTACAGCACCCTTCTCAACCTCCACTGCCTCACACCCGTGCCTGTTCCTGCCACTTCTTTTTCTTCATTTCTCCTGTGAGCAATAAACTCCTACACATCCTTTAAAACCCTGCCCAAACATCCCCTTCTGTGAACCTTCCCACCCTGCTCCCTGACCTGTGCTCTGGCCCACCACAATGCCTGGGAGCTGCTCTGCTGATTGCCTGGCTCCTGTGATTGTAAGCTCCCAGGTCAGGACCAAGGTCTCACACTGCCTGGCTCAGACTCCAGGCTCCCCTCGCCCCAGTGAACACCCCCTTATTTTACGGCAAAGACTTTTAAATGGAAAGGGGGCTCATGGAAATGGCTCACTGAGCACAGGTGTCAGGGCAGAGCAGGGGGGTGGGGGAGCCCTGGGTCTCCAGGTGCGGGGGAAGCTTAGTTCTTTTTGCAAAGCAGGAAGTGGGGGCAGAGGCTGGACCCAAAGCTGGGTCAGCATTCGAGGTGCGGCATCTTCTGGGGCAGCCGAGACAGGCGTGTTCTGATAGTCAGCAAATGGGAAGGTGGCCAGAGGTGACATAGATGCAGATAGAGAGGCTTCCACTGTGACCGGAAGGTCATGGTGACCTTGATGGCAGCAGATTCAGGTGGGTGGGGCCTGAGACCAGGAACAGGTTGGGGAGAGTTTGGAGAAGATTCCTGTGTCCAAGGAAGGGATAGTTGTCTGCCCTGCCCTCTGCCCGCCTGGCTCCTGCTGCTCTCCACCGGCCTCTCCCCCCACCTGGAAAGCCTTCGTCCTGCCTCATTCTCCGACACCTGGTCTGAGTCCCCCAGGCTGCACTAGGTCTCCTGGCTGTCGGAGGAGGGTCCACTCAGGGCCCTTGACCCTGCTCCCTGTCTCCTAGAACTGACCACACCTGGCGTGACCTGTTGGCTGTCTTGCCTTCCCCAGCGGTAGGTACCAGGGTTGTTCTGCTCCCTGCAACCCCATCACCAAAGCTGCCCGGCATACAGCAGGTGCTCAATAAAGATGCGTGAGGGATACAGGATTCTTTAACAGGAGTTAGCCGTTGGTGGCTCAGCTTTTTCTCCTGTAAAATGCAAACTTGTTTCCTGTGTCTTCCTTGGAATTTCTCCTTTGAAGACTGGAAAGGAGCAGGACTTCAACCTCACACTGCACTGGAATCTAGGGTTTCTCCTCAGCGCTTCTGCACCCCGGAGGGCGATTCACCACCTTCCGCCCCGGACTGCTGTCCCCACTCAGGGCTGCACGCAATCCCCAGAACCAGGCTGCCTGCTGAGGAGAAACACCACAAGCAGAGTGCATCTGTGCTTTCCAGTCATGGCCCACTCCTGATAACGTCAGCGCGTCCAGCTCCTGGCCTGCACCGTGCCCTCCTGCTTTGCGGCTGTTTCTCACACTTCAGCTCCCGGGCTCAGGGATTGGGAATAAGCTGGGAGGGTTTGCCGAAAGCTGCACAGTGTGAATCACCCCTTGCCTGCCTCATTGACACTGGAGCCGCCTGGTGATAGGGCCACTGGTGGGATGGGAGGCGACTGGACCCCTGCCCGGGACGCAGGTGCAATGCGGTGTGCATCAGGGTGCCAGGCATGTCCCCTGTCTGGCGGCGCCAGGGCTGGGTCGGTCCTCTTCGTCGACTCAACATTGCCATCTGGTGACTGCTCGGCGCTTCCCCACTTCCGGGGCTTCCAGGGTTTTCCTGAACCATGGTCTGATGTCTGAGATTTCAGGTGAGCTAGGGGACCCCTTCTGCATTGATATTGACAGTAACTCAGGAAAAGGGACTTTAGAAGAATTAATTAAAACATTTAAAATACAATCACTCTGATTTGCAATTGATCTCAAAGATAAACTCTGACCCTGACTTGTAAATACTGCATGGTCACTGAAAAAGGACGAGTTAGAAAGCAGCAGCTGTCGGGTCGGATGCAGCTCACTGGCGCGGCCGTCATCCCAGCGCTGCACACACGCTGCAGGCCGACGCCCAGCAGCTGAGTCAGGAAGGAGCAGCCCGCTGGGTCTGCCTGCAGCGCCACCGCCCAGCCCGGAGCTGCTAGGAAGGCAAAGGCTCAGTGCCCCAGACCCCCTGAGTCAGCCCGCAGATGCCTACACGCAGGGAGGGATGGATGGGGACTGCAGGCCAAGCCGTTCCTCCGACTCAGATACCCAGACCTGGAGGCACGCGGGAAGAAGGCTGTGGAACGCACGGTGCACTTTCATTTTCTCCAGGAAGAGTAATTACCCAATAATCACTACCTGGGTGACAGAGCCAGACCCTGTCTGAAAACAAAAAACAAAAAACAAAACAAGCGTATAAAACAGCTTCTGTCGGCCAAGTCTAACGTGTGCACGCCATCTGATCATGAATGCTGGGGGCGGCGTGTCTAGGGTTCCCGTGGAATTGTTGCTGGGGACACCTGCCAGCGTTCTCAGGCACTGCGGAGGAGCCTGCAGTGGGGACTGTCACGTGTTCACTGTGTGGTCAGAACTCCCACTTGTTGACGGCTGGTCCTCAGCTCTGCCTCCTGCACCAGCATCCGTGAAGGAGTCCACTGCGGGTTCCTCCTGACTACTCAGAGCTGGTGCCCACAAGCGTGGCCTCCGCCCGGTGCTGCACCCCTGTTGGCTGACCCTTGGTCTGCGGAGCCCTTGTTGGCCGCCGAGTGTCAGGTTCCTGGAGAACTCAGTGACATGCTGAGGTCTCAGACCAGACGTCCCTGACCCGGTAGGCACTGGGTGGAAATCCAGCCCTGCCTGTCCCCTGGACACATGACTGGGATACTAAGCAAAGAGGGTGAAGGGGACACAGAGTCCCATCCTAGAAAACTCCCTGGATCCTGGAGAGCGTGGGGCATGGCCTCAGGTGCCTCTCCTAGGGTGTCACACAGGGGCCGAGCCCCACGAGCCACTCTCCTCTCCTCCTGCACACTCTGGACAGGCCAAGGTGCTGCTGGGGTCCCATGAGGCTCTCAGACACGGGCCTAGTGAGGGGTGGAGGCTGCAGCTGCTGGGATGAGGCCACAAGGATTGGAGAGAGCCTGCACCTACAGGGCCCGACCTGTGTGCTCTCTCCACACATCCCAGGACCCAGGAGCTCCCAGAGCAGATCCTGCAGCCAGGCCCTGGGGACAGGGCAGATGCGTTTCTAATTATTGCTGTTCACACAACCTTGCTTGTTACTGAACGCTGGCAAAGCATGGAGAACCTCGAGTTAGGCAAGAATCAACTTGGTTCACAGAACCCTTCAACCCAAGGCTGGCCCTGGCCTTGGGGCGAGGTCCTGCAGCTGTGCGCACCCCTGCTAGGAGCAGTCCCTACAGGAACGGTCACATCCTCTATTCTTCACCTGCCGACGAGGCAGGTACAATCGCTACAGAAAGGAGAGCGGGGAGGCTGGGCGGGGTGGGTGGGGCAGCAGGGCTGGCGCAGAAGAGATGTCTGAAGGGGGCGGAGGCAGGCGGGCTCCAGCACGGATGTCCAGCCACTGTGCAGCCCCAATGCTGGGCTGGTCTCGGGGCTGGAGGCTGAGGAAGGGAGAATCTGAGAGTCGCTGTGTCTCCAACTCTGGGCAAGAATGATGAGCGGGTCAAGCCGGACCCAGCCTGGGCATGTGTGCGAGACTCGGGGGAGCAGGGGTGGGAGTCCTACAGGGTGGGGGTGTGAGGGAAGCGGGATAAGTGGAATGAGTGACGTGCGTGACTGCGTCCATTCCCACTAAGTGGAATGAGTGACGTGTGTGTCTGCATCCATTCCCACTCCTAATACTTCAGACTGGGTCATTTTTAAACAGTGGAAATTTATTTCTCACAGTTCTGGATGCCGAGAAGTCGGAGATGAAGGTGCAGCAGGTGCCGGGTAGGGTGAGGGCCCCTTTCTGCCTCCGAGCCGGCACCTGTGGTTGTGTCCTGACATCATAGCAGGTGGCGGGGGTCAGAGGGGAACACTCTCCCTCAGGCCCTCTTATGAGGGCCCGGATCCCCTCCGTGAGGGCAGAGCCCCCATGGCCTAATCCCCTTCTTTCCACGGCTCCATCTTCCCATACCATCACCTTGAGGCTTAAGTTCCAACATAAAAATTTTGGCGAAACACATACACTTAACCTATAGCAGTGTGTGAGCAAGGAAGACCCAAGCTTCTCTCAAAATTCCTGGGGTGTCACAGCTTTATTTCAGGGGAGGGTCATGACCCTCGAGAGCAGGTGACAGGCACTCGATATGGCCTGGTGATCTGGGCTGAGTGACACACTTCTCCTTCGAAGACCACTCTCTCCCACACAAGGCCACGCCCTGGGCACCACTCAGGTCAGCATGTCAGAGGCACACCTGCACCCCTGTTCACCACAGCACCTCTCACAAAGGCCAAGACGTGACATCAACCCAAATGTCCAACACTGGAGGAGTGGACAGAGAAAATGTGGTGGATATGTATAGACAAGAGAGTACTCCTCAGCCGTAAAAGACCCCAATCCTGTCATCAGAGGCAACAGGATGAACCACGAGGACTTCAGTTCGCATGGAATAAGCCAGGCACAGAAAGACAAATACCGCATGATCTCATTCACACGTGCAAGCTAAAGAGGTGTTCTGGTGGAAGAGAGAGTGGAAGCGTGGTCAGCAGAGCGTGGGGAGCTGCAGGGAGCGGGGAGAGTTAGACACTATCTGCATTTACGGGGAGTCAGTTCCGGCGTTGCAGGGGGTGATGGCAAGAGCTGACAACAGTGTACCCTTCAAAATGGCGGGATGGCGAGAGTACACAACACTATACGTTTCAAAATAGAAGACAGCGTTTTGAAGGTTCTCATCATAAAGAAACGATGCATGTCTAAGATAACAGTCATACCGGTTACCCTGATTTGATCATTGCACAATGGATACCTGTACCAAAATATCACGTTGTATCCCATAAACATGTACAATTATGTCAGTCACCTTAAAAATTAAGAAATTGTTTCTCTCTCAATCTAAGTACAGTCAGGAGTCACTTAATAATGGGGATGTGTTCTGAGAAATGAATCATTAGGCGATTTTGTCTCTGTGGGAAGGTCATGGAGTGCAGTACACATGTGTAGATGGCACAGCCCGCCCCCCTGTCCCCCCGCCACACGGCACAGCCCACTGCCCCCAGGCCACATACCCGAGCCGTGTGTGACTGTGCTGAACGCCGTAGACAACTATAACACAACGGCAAGTGCCTGTGTGCCTAAACACCTGAACAGAGGGAAGGGACAGGAAAACGCGGTGGATCGTCTTCTGGGACCACCATTTTAGATGCAGTCCGTGCTCCACCGAAACAGCGCGTGGCACAGGACTGTAACAATGTCACTGGCAATTCCAGCAACTGCTTCAACAGAGCACCGTTTCTCTATGAAAATTAACAAGCTCCGTCTAGAATTACAGTGTTCCATCAATGCTGCCTAACTTGTTATGACTCTCAATGGAACATAGAGTGTGTGAAAATCTTAATTACGACAACTGAATTAGTATTTGCTGAGAGAAAGGCAAGAAAGAGTGTAGAATAAATATGTAATTATTATGTTTATCATGCCCATGTTTATCCAACTATCACCGACTGCTCAACAAAATATTCTGATTTGTGCTGTAATAACTAAATTCAGTCATTTTTTATATTTTGTCAACGTTTTACTTATGTGAAACCTGTATACCTTTGAACACATTTTAGACATCTTGTTATTACAAAGGTTCGTCTGTCAAGGTTTTAAAAGGAGAGAATGCGGCTCATCTGCTTTCTTTTCATAGCCTCTAGCTCTTCAGAGCTGTGGCCTGTGACCCCACGGAACCCTTGTCTGACACACTCCCCTCCTAGCCCAGCATGTGCAGCTGGACTGAGCCTTTCACCACAGAGCCTGGGCTACTCCCCCCCATCGCTAACACAAATTCCCACGTCCTCCCCGACTTCATGTCTGCATCTGAGCTCTGCAACGTGCCGTTGGCTGCTCGGGCACCTGCTCCCCATTTCTTCCTCGGTTCACGCTACGTTCTCCTCCCACCTCCTGTAGGTGGGGGGTCCCGTCCATCCCTGTTGCTATTGAACACCCAGCACCTGCCACAGAAGGCCACACCTAGACTGTGCTGCATGGCGGCTTCGTAGGGATTACACGCTTGGATGCGATTTTGCTGAATTCGTCATTTATTCAGACAAAGTTTGTGTATTCTTAGTGTCAGAAATGATCTTTAAACTTCCACTTAAAAACATTTAAAGTATGTTATCATTGCTTTTTCTTGCTTCCTTTGTGTACATGATTCATGGCAAAAGCCTTGCATTTGGAGATGAAACAGACACATGCACGGAGGCATGAACCCTCACCTCTGCAGAATTACACTGTCAGACCAGGACGTCTAAGAAGGAAGAGGGGGAATCACAAGCAGTCGGGAAACGAGGCCATTGTAGGATTGAAGGCATTTTCCTCGGTAAAAGATCTAGAAACGAATGCAGGATTTTCTTTAAAGAGGTCTTAGTAGTATTGAAAAAAACTTATTCAAACTGTTAAAGAGTGGTGAGGAAGGCTTCATTCAGGACCACGCCATAGGTACAGGGACCACGGCAACAGGGCTTGCAGTGGGGGACTGAGGGGGCTCCGCTCAGAACACAGCACAGAGAAGTGGGAACTTACAGCCCGAAGGCAGGGTGGGGGTCCCAGGACGGAAAGTTCCTGAGAGGAGACATCAGGGGTCCGGGGATTCGGGCTAAATTGACGCAGTAGGATTCTTGCTGAAGTCTGGGCAGGGCGATCAGATGTCTCCTGGGAGATGGTGTATGATGAGGAAATGGATCAGATATTGAAGGTGATCGGATATCAGGGGTGGAGGCTCTTGGCAAACTGACTTTGCAGGGTTCTTACTAAACCTGGACTTTGCAACGAGGTGCATGGTGGTGGGCCTAGAAGGTTCAGGAGCCCGGCTCAAGTGTGCCCAAGCAAAGGCTGTCAGTAGTCAGGAAGGCCTGAAACCCAAGGTAGAAACCTAACACGGGGAGGGGACCTGGAGGGAAGCTCATCCACCTCTGATCTTTCTGAGGCACAGAGGAGTAAAGTAACCAGGCCATGATCCCCCAGGGAACGTCGCGGGGAGTGGCACGGGGGAGATCCCCAGATTCCGGAGGTTCTGAGTCCTCTGCTAGCCATTCAGTTGAGCCAGCGTCACATTCACTCTCAGAAGGTGGCTGATGCCCTCTGCAGTCTGCGGTCTCAGGAGGCCTCAGCAGAGCCCTACCCCCACTATGAAAAATGGCTGGCAGAGTTTCGGGAGGGGATAGGGATCCTCCTGAGGAAAGATCTCACTCTCTGGGGGTGCAGCGTCTACGCGATTTCCCCACATTTGCTTCATCTGTGCATACTTTTTGTCGTTACTAGGATTTTAAAGCAAATCTCAGACCCTGTGTCCTTTCTCTGCCATGTATTTCCACCTGCTTCTCTAAAAGACGTGGACTTTTTCTTGTACAAATTGCCACAATCACACCTGGTAATGTTATCAATAATTCTTTCATATCTAGTAATTCATCCATAATCAATCTTTTCTTTTTTTCTTTTCTTTTTGAGACAGAATCTCACTCTGTTGCCCAGGCTGGAGTGCAGTGACATGATCTCAGCTCACTGCAGCCTCCACCTCCCAAGCTCAAGTGATTCTCCTGCCTCAGCCTCCCAAGTAGCTGCGATTACAGATATTCGCCACCACACTCAGCTAATTCTTGTATTTTTGGTAGAGATGAGGTTTCGCCATGTTACCCAGGCTGGTTTCAAACTCCTGAGCTCAAGTGATCCACTTGCCTTGGCCTCCCAGAGTACTGGGATTACAGGTGTAAGCCACCATGCCCAGCCCATAATCAATCTTTTTTGATGAATTAAAAGTGTCTTTTAACAATTGTATTTCGTTTTTAAACTTAATACTGAGAAAGAAAAAAAAGCAACCGGAAGCACCCAGGAGCTGCCCGGGAGCTCCCAGCTGAACCTGCTGCTTTGGTGAACGGGCAGAGGCTCACAGAAACCCATGTGAAGCCCGGCCACTCGGCAACCCACAGACAGCAAATGCTCCTCTCTGATTAAATGGATGCCGGCTCCTGCCTTACCCTCACTCCACTCTGGCCTCCCTCAGAGGAGGTTCACTGGGTCCCCACTCATAGACTTGCCCCTACTTCCTGACAGCACCTAATCTATGGGGGATCCCGCCTTCCTTAGAGCCTCCCCAAATTACTCCAGCAAAGTCCCGTCTTGTGACAGGTTGCTTCTAACACCCTTGCACTGAGACACTCCTATCTCTCACCAGCGAGTGGGTGCCCTTCCTGCAGCAAGTAATAAACTCATTGTTCAACCACATCCTTGGCTGACGACTGGATGTCGACAGCCCTCAGGTGCATTTCACCATGAAATCTTATGAGTCTCTTTTCCTCTCGAGGTGCCCTGCCGTTTTCTGCTTTTCTCCTGCCATACACGTGTTGGTCACTGGTCAGTTGTCCTGTGGAAGTTCTCACTTTCTGGATCTTTCTGTTTGCTCCCTTTTGTGGTGTCATTTAGCTTGTTCCTCGATCTTCCATTTCTGTAACTCCCATTTCTGGAAGTTAGCACTAAAGGCTTGATGAGGTTCAGGTTGTACACCGTGACAAGAGCACCTCCTGGCGGGGCTGTGATCTTCCCTTGGGCCAAGGTGGAAGGAACCCTATATTGGGTAGGCCCACTCTTAGGGATGCTGGATCGAGCACTGGGCTCTTGGGACAGGTGGAACTCTCTGCTATGAGTCTCTTTGTCAACCTATTGTCCAGTGGTTTTATCTATCGATGAACTGATATTTTTAAAATTAGAAGTGGAAAATTTTTATTTCTGTTATTCTTTCAACATCATTATTAGCTGGTGTTAATTTTCAAAAAAGAAACACTGTCATCATGCAGGGTTATTTGGTTTGGTTGAAGTACAATTTGTGCAGGAAAGGCAGGAAAATCACTTAATTCTTACTCTATTTGCCAATTTCTGATCATAGTCTTGCTTATTTATTACATCTTTTGTTTATTTTCTATTTCTTTGCCAGAGCCAAGCTCCAAGGGGCAGAAATGACTGCTCTGCTCACTGGTCTATCCCAAGTGCTGAGAACTCAGGGGAGAGATTGCTGCGTAACAGAATGCATTCTTCCACGGCAGCTAGGTAGCTACATGGCCTCAAGGCTTGGAATAATTCTTCAAGTCTCACATTCTCCATTATTTTCTTCCAAATATTGGGTTCTCTCCTGGAATACAGGGCATTTGTTTTTATTTTTATTTTTTAACGATTGTGGGTACATGGTAGGTGTATATATTTATGGGTTACATGAAATATTTTGGTATAGGCGTGCAGTGTGTAATAATCACATCAGGGTAAATGGGGTATCCATCCTCTCAAGCATTTATCCTTTGTATTACAAACAATCCAATTACACTCTTTTAGTTATTTTAAAATGTACAATTAAATTATTATTGACTATAGTCACCTGTTGTGCTAGCAAATTCTAGGCCTCTTCTATTTTTTGTACCAATTAACCATCCCAACTCCCCCTGCCCCAGCACCCCACCCTCTCTCTACTCTTCTCAGAGTTGAGAAGAGCAGAGTTGAATTGCTTTAATTTTAGCTCCCACAGATAAAACGTGTGAAGTTTGTGTTTCTGTGCCTGGCTTATTTCACTCAACAATGACTTGCAGTTCCATCCATTGTTGCAAGTGACAGGATCTCATTCTTTTTTAAGTCTGAATAGTACTCCATGGTGTATATGTATTATGTTTTCTTTATTCATTCATTTGTTGGTGGACAACTTGACTGCTTCCCGGTGTTGGCTGTTGTGAATAGTGCTGCCATAAACATGGGAGTGCAGATACCTTTTTGATGTACTGATTTCCTAGGAGTGGGATTGCTGGACCCTATGGTAGCTCTACTTTTAGTTTTTTGAGGAGCTTCCACATTGTTCTCCATAGTGGTTGTACTAATTTACATTCCCACCAACAGTGCGCAAGGTCCCCTTTTCTCCACATCTGCATCCACATTTGTTATTGCCCATCTTTTGGATAAAAGCCATTTTAACTGGGGTGAGATGATATCTCATTGTAGTTTTTATTTGCATTTCTCTGATGATCAATGATGCTGACTGAGCACCTTTCCATGCACCTGTCTGTCATTTGTATGTCTTCTTTCGAGAAATGTCTATTCAGGTCTTTGGCCCATTTTTAAATAGATTTTTAGATTATTTCCTATAGAGTTGTTGGAACTCCTTATATATTCTGGTTACTTATCCCTTATCAGGTGGGTAGTTTGAAAATATTTTCTCCCGTTCTGTGGGTCGTCTCTCTGCTGATTGTTTCCTTTGCTGTGTAGAAGCTTTTTAACTTGGTGTGATTCCATTTGTCCTTTTTTGCTTTGGTTACCTGTGCTGTGGGGTATTACTCAAGAAATTTTTGCCCAGACCAATGTCCTGGATAATTTCCCCAAGGTTTTCTTTTAGTAGTTTCATAGTTTGAAGTCTTAGATTTAAGTCTTTAACTCATTTTGATTTGATTTTTGTATATGACGAGGTAGGGGTCTAGTTTCATTCTTCTGCATATGGATATCCAGTTTTCCCATCACCATTTACTGAAGAGACAGTCCTTTTTCCAGTGTCTGTTCTTGGCACCTTTGTCAAATATGAGGTCACTGCAGGTGTGGTGGATTTGTTTCTGGGTTCTCTATTCTGTTCTGATGGTCTATGTGTCATTTTTTTATGCCAGTACCATGCTAGTACCATTTTGATTGCCACAGTACTGTCATATAATTTGAAGTCAGGTAATGTAATTCCTTCAATTTTGTTCTTTTTGCTTAGGATGGCTCAGGCTATTCCGGATTTTTTGTGGTTCCATATAAATTTTAGGGATTTTTTTCTATTTCTGTGGAGAATGTCATTGATATTTTGATAGGGATTGCATTGAACCTGTAGATTGCTTTAGGAAGTATAAATATTTAAACCATATTGATTCTTCCAATCTATGAACATGAAATAGGCTTTAAGTTTTTTGTATCCTATTCAGTTTCTTGCATTAATGTTTTGTAGTTTTCACTGTAGAGATCTTTCACTTCTTTAGTTAAGTTAATCCCCGGGATTTAAATTTTTTGTAGCTGTTATAAACAGGATTGCTTTCTTGATTTCTATGTCAGATTGTTCTCTGTTAGCATATAGAAATGCTACTGACTTTTGCATGTTGATTTTGTATCCTGCAACTTTACTGAATTTCTTGATCAGTTATAATAGTTTTTTTTTGGTGGAGTCTTTAGTTTCTTACAAATATAAGGTCATAGCATTTGCAAACAAGGATAATTTGACTTCTTCCTTTCCAATTTTGATGTTCTTTAATTTTTTCCCTTGCTGATTGCTCCAGCTAACACTTACAGCACTACATTGAATAACAGTAGTGAAAGTGGGCATCCTTTTTGTATCCTAGCTCTTACGGGAAAGGCTTTCAGTTTTTCCCCAATCAGTATGATACTACCTGTGGATCTGTTGTGCATGGCCTTTGTCATGTTGAGGTATGTTTCTTCTATACCCAATTTCTTAAGGGTTTTTATCATGAAGAGAAGTTGAATTTTGTCAAATGCTTTGTCAGCATCAATTGAAATGATCATACGGTTTTGGTCCTTCATTCTATTGATATGATGTATCACATTGATTGATTTGCATATGCTAAACCATCCTTGCATCCCTGGGATAAATCCCAACTGGTCATGATGAATGGTCTTTATAATGTGTTGTTGAACTTGGTTTGCTAGTATTTTGTTGAGGATTTTTGACAGATCTATCTTTTATTCTCTCTGCTTAAGATGAGAGTAGTTTACCACCACAGTTACAGTGTTATTAGATTCTGTGTTTTCTGTTTACTTACTATTACAACTAAGTTTTGTACCTTCAGATGATTTCTTATTGCTCATTCACATCCTTTTCTTTCTGATTGAAGTGTTCCCTCTAGTATTTCTTGTAAGACAGGTCTGGTATGAAATTCCTCAGCTTTTGTTTGTCTGGGAAAGTATTTCTCCTTCACTTTTGAAGGACGTTTTTGCTGGATATACTATTGTAAGGTAGAAGATTTTTTTCTTTCAGCATTTAAAATAGGTCATGCCACTCTCTCCTGGCCTGTAAGGTCTCCACCAAAGCATCTGCTGCTGATGTGCTGGAGCTCCATTGCATGCTATTTGTTTCTTTTCTCTGCTGCTTTCAGGCTCCTTCCTTTATCTTTGACCTTTGGGAGTGTGGTTACTAAATGCATTGAGGTAGTCTTTGGGTTAAATCTGGTTAGTGTTCTATGACTTTCTTGTACTTGGACATCGATATCTTTCTCTAGGTTTAGGAACTTGTCTGTTATTAACTCTCTGAGTAAACTTTCTACTCCTGTCTCTTTCTTTACCTCCTCTTTAAGGCAAATAACTCTTAGGTTTTCTCTTTTGAGGCAATTTTCTAGATCTTGTAGGCATGCTTCATTTTTCTTTATTCTTTATTTGGTTTGCTCTGACTGTGTGTTTTCAAATAGCCTGACTTCATGCTCACTAATTCTTCTGGTTGATTGATTCTGCTATTAAGAGACTCTGACACATTCTTCAGTATGTCAACTGAATTTTTCAACTCCACAATTTCTGCTTGATTCTTTTTAATAATTTTAATTATTTCAATCTTTTTGTTAAATTTACCTGATAAGATTCTGAATTCCTTCTCTGTGTTATCTCAAATTTCTTTGAGTTTCTTCAAAACAACTATTTTGAATTCTTTCTCTAAAACGTCACTCGCCTGTTTCTCCCGAATTGGTCCCTGGTGGCTGATTGAGTTTGTCTGGTGTGGTCATGTTTTCTTGGATGGTGTTGACGCTTGTGAATGTGCACTGGTGTGTACAGACAACAAAGGTACTGCCTCTGTGGTCTTGGATAAGATCTGGAAGAACTCTCTGCTTACCAGGCAGAGACTTCTATTCTCTTCTCTTACTTTCTCCCAAACAAATGTAAACTCTGTCTCTGTGCTGAGGCACCTGGAGCTGGGAGTGGGGTGACACAAGCACCCCCGTGGCTACCACTGCTGGGATGGCTCTGGGTCAGACCTTAAGCCACCACAGCCCTGGGTTTTGCCCAAGGTCTGTTATAACCACCATCTGGCTCCTGCCTATGTTCGCTCAAGGCCTTACGGCTCTGCAGTCAGCAGGTGGTGAAGCCAGGTAGGCTTGTGGCGTTCTCTTCAGGGCAATGAGTTCCCCCAGGCCCAGGGCAGGTCCAGAGACGCTGTCCCATAGCCAGGGATTGGAATAGAAAATCTTAGACGTCTACCTGGTGTTGTATTTTGCTGTGGCTGAGCTGACACTCAGAATACAAGATGCAGTTCTTCCCCCTCCTTAGTTCCCTTTCTGCAGGGAGAGAAGCCGCATCCCATGGCCATCACCATGGGCCCGCGGGAATACTGCCAGGCTGCGGCCAGTGCTCCCCAAAGCCCAGGGGCTCCTCAGACAGCTTGTGTGAATGCTGCCTAGCCTGGGACTCACGCTTCCGGGCAGTGGGCTCCCCTCTGGCCCAGGACAGGTCCAGAAATGCTGCCCAAGAGCCAAGGCCCAGAGTTGAGACCCCAAGAGCCTGCTTGGTGCTCTGTCCCACTGTGGCTAGGCCGGTACCTAAGGTGCAAGACAACGTCCCCTCTGCTTTCCCTCTGCTTCTCTCAAGCAGAAGAAGTCTTGCCCTGTAGCCACCACAGCTGGGAATGTGCTGGGTCACACCTGAAGCCAGCATGTCTCTGAGTTGCACCCAAGGCCTGTGGGAAATGGGCGCCGCCGTGCTCCTTCACGGCCTGAGGCCTGTGGGAAACGACTGGGCGCCGCCGTGCTCCTTCACGGCCCAAGGGCTCCTTAGCAGTAGGACCATGTTCTTCAACAGGGCACTTGCCTTTCTTTTTTTTTTTTTTCTAAGGCAGAGTCTTGCTCTGTCGCCCAGGCTGCAGTACAGTGGCACGATCTCAGCTCACTGCAACCTCCACCTCCCGGGTTCAAGCAATTCTCCTGCCTCAGGGCAGTGCTCTGTGCTGAGACAGCTGGAGAGCGTGGAGTTTCCGACTGGGCTGGGGCTTTTGCACAACATGATCTGGCCGAGCTGGAGCAGCCTTGATCTCAGATGTGGTCTGTTCATGGGCAGGTTCATCATGGTGCCGTGGACAAATGCCTGAGGACCCTGGAGTGGCCCCATTCTGCACTTTCCTTACCGCGATGCAGACACCAAGGGTGGTCCGCTTTTCCTGAATATGCAAAAAATATCAACTCCATAAAAAACTTATGTCCAGTTAACCATCCAAACAGAACCCAGAAGTCCTGCTTTGGAAGTGAGAAGGAGGAAGCATTCCCAGGGCTGTGGCCTCGGCAGGCTTATCCACTGTGGCCCCCATGGCTGAATGAACAGCCTGGCTCACAGCAGGCCCATAAACCATCCTAAAGCCGTCCATCAACCAAAGTTCGTGGATAAAATACAACAGCAGAGCAGTGATCTTGAGAACTATCTAATAATATTGTGATTGCTTTGAAGATTCAGTGAAAATATCAAAGGACGCTAACCTAATCTCCTTCCCACCCAGATGTAAATAGACAGTATTTGATTCCCACTGAGAACTGGGAATCTTTTGGCAGGTGGCTCCACTAATCACTCTTTCTGTGGCAATCTAGAGTCCTAATTAAAGATTCTAGGGGCTGGAGAACATTGCCTCTTGGAACACGTCGGGGTAGAAAACTGAGCTCTGGAGTGGACGCGATGCTGTTACTGGGCAGTACTCCCGCCTTCTCTGGGAGGACTGGATGGAAGCTTTGCTAACCACATGCAAAAGGCACTGCATCATTTTTCTTCCTCTATACATTTTCTACCAGGGATTCACACAGACTTAGGGAGGTGGTTTCTATCTTGGAAGATCAGGTTTCCCAAATGGTATGTAGAATATCCGGGGCTCACACATAGCGTAAATGCATGCTTCATGTACACCATGTGCACATAGCCCAAATACATCCTTCACACACGCCATGTACACATAGTGTAAATGCATGCTTCATGTACACCGTGTACACATAGCCCAAATGCATGCTTCATGTACACAGTGTACACATTGTGTAATGCATGGTTCATGTACACCGTGTATACATAGTATAAATGCATGGTTCATGTACACAGTGTACACATAGCGTAAATTCATGGTTCATGTACACTATGTACACATAGCCCAAATGCATGGTTCATGTACGCAGTGTATGCATAGTGTAAATACATGCCTCACCTATACTGTGTACATATAGCCTAAATACATGCTTAATGTACACCGTGTACACATAGCCCAAATGTATGCTTCACGTACACCATGTACACACAGCCCAAACACATGCTTCATGTACACTGTGTATACATAGTCCAAATGCATGCTTCATGTACACAGTGTACACAATGTGTAATGCATGGTTCATGTACACCGTGTATACATGGTGTAAATGCATAGTTCATGTACACCATGTCCACATAGTATAAATGCATGGTTCATGTACATAGTGTACACATAGTGTAAATGATGGTTCACGTACACAGTGTACTCATAGCCCAAATGCATGGTTCATGTACACCATGTACACATAGCCCAAATGCATGCTTCATGTACACCATGTACATATAGCATAAATACATGCCTCACATACACTGTGTACAATAGCCCAAATACATGCTTCATGCACACTGTGTACACATAGTGTAAATGTATGGTTCATGTACACAGTGTACACATAGCATAAATATATGCCTCACATACACAGTGTACACATAGCGTAAATGCATGGTTCATGTCCATCGTGTACACATAGCGTAAATATATGCCTCACGTACACTGTGTACACATAGCCTAAATACATGCTTCATGTCCACCGTGTACACATAGCCCAAACACATACTTTAAGTACCCTGTGTACACATCGCTCAAATGCATGCTTCATGTACACTTTATACACATAGCCTAGAGGGAAGTTTACACAATGTTTTACATAATTTGGGGCATAAAACAAAATTCGTGTACATCAAGTCATCAGAAGGCAAAGGTGTCACTGTCTCAGCCCCACATGTAGGTAAGCTAGGCCTGTTTGGCGACAGCATCACTCCTGTCTGGATTTATATGTTGCCAATAGGCAGTCATTTTCTTATGCTTACTCACACAGTACCTAACGGTAAGGAGCACGCCATACCATTAAAACAGTGAAGAGTAATGAGTCCGGAGTAGTAAGCAGCATGGCAGCATCAGCCTTCAGACAGCAGCCGCAGGGCACAGCGGCATCTTCAGTATCCACCGACTGCGCTGGGCTTGGTTAAAAGGTTACCATACGCAGTGGGCCCCTTGCCGAATAAACTGTGTTTCACACCTGTGTTTTGACTCTGACCTGTCACATGAAGACAGTGTAGAATTCTTTGCTGTGGTGTCATATCTGTGCTCAAAAATGTTTGGATTTTGAACATTTTGGATTTGGGATTTTGGGGATGCTCAACCTGGGGCAGACACTAAACTAGTATTTGTGCTGTGGAACACACGTGTGGTGAGTGCGACTCCTCTGAAGCACACGCACAGGCTGCATATGAGGTCTTGCCGACGTTACACTCCAGGAGCCTACAGTCTAGCAAGAGGCCAGAGAAACATACGCAACGTAAGTCAAAGTGACCTGATAGAAATGCAGATGCCGAAAACGGGTTCCCATCATGGGTGCTTTCTCATCTCCAAGTCGAGAGTATCATGTTTCTTTCCAAATGACAGGGATCACACAATTTTAAGACAGAAGACAGGCTCCCGAGTCTCCCAGCCCTGGAGTCTCCACGTGGAATCTCAGAATCACTGGGGGAGCCCGGAGCACGCTGACTCCAGCCCCACCTGGGCTTGGACCTGCTGGATGCATTTCTCACGGCTGCTGAAACAAATCACCACAAACTCAGTGGCTGCTCCTGACCAGGTGTGACAGCTAATTTAGCTGAGACATAAGCCTCTCACCCTGAAGGGGGTGTGTGAACAAAGAAATGTGGTAACGTACTATGCTTTAAAACAGGGAGAAGACGAAGGAAGCATTCGAGAATGAAATTCCGAATATATTTTCTGGAGAAGAACAATGTGTGAATCACTGTAAATAACAGAAATACGAAGGTCTTTCCTATTTGGCTTTGAGGTGAGTTCTGTAATTTTTGTCTTGCTTTGAAAAAATATCTTCCAAAATGTGTCTGTTGATTTAATATTTGAAGAGTCATTATTCTCTGAGCCACGCATCGACAGAAAGTATAAAATGTCCAGGATTAAATTTTGCAAAAGAGTGATTAAAATTGCCTGCTGCAGTCACTTCTAGTGTGCTCATCCCAGGGTAAAGGTGTTAATTTCTTTACAGCGGTTTCCTCATAGGTAAAGTGAAGAGAATCACAGGGCCACCTCCCTCATAGTGACGTCATGAGGTATAAATGGCATAATGTATGTGAGCTGGCTAGGAGAGCGCTACGCTCCCTGAACAGAAGCCGTCTTTGTCACCATCATCATTTTCATCATCATCACCACCACCATGCACTTAATCCCAGTATAAGAGGGAAGGCTTGCTGGGGCTTTAGCAGATTATGGGATTTTGAGCCTCTCTCTAAGGATTTTAAAACATCTGAATCTTACAGCAGATTAGACATCGAATTGAGCTGTGAGGTTGTTGGGAGAATTAATACCTACACATCTGTCCTTAGACTTGTGTGGGGCACATGCTCATCTGGTGCATGGGGACATTCCCCTTGGTGACAAGATTCACTCAAACATCGATTTTCTCCTCAGCATTTTCATGTTGGGATGGGATGTCTGTGTCCTTTGACATGGCTTTAAATGTTTAAATATAGGTTTTATGGCATTGCAGAAGGTCTCGGAGGACCCTGAGCTGGTGTCTGCGTTTAATCCCCCTACAGAGGTGGTTGTGGTGCCGGGAGAGTTCTTATCACAGTGCCGGACACATCATTGTAGGTTTCAAAATACAAAAAGCAGAGTTGCTGGATCATTTGTCCTATTTTTACTTTTTGCGGAACCTCCACATTGCCCTCCCCACGGTGGCTGCATCGACAGTGTGCAAAGGTTCCAGTTTATCCAAAGAATGAGAGTCAGGATCTCAGAAAGACGTCTGCACTTCCACGTGTAATGCGAGATGGTTCACAGTGGCCAAGATACAGAATCAACCTGCCTGTGTCAGCAGACGAACGGACACAGAATGTGCAGAGAATGCGACACGCTTCGACCTCAAAAGGGAAGGCCATTCTGACCCGTGCTACTGCAGAGCGGAGCCTTGAGGACATCACGCTAGGTGAAATGCGCCAATCACAAACAGACCGGCACCCTGTGAGTCGGAAATTCTCCACTCACAAACAGACCAGCACTGTGTGATTCTGAAATGTGCCAATCACAAACAGACCAGCACCGTGTAAGAAATTCTCCCATCACAAACAGACCAGCATCGTGTGAGTAGGAAATTCTCCAATCACAATCAGATCGGCACTGTGTGAGCTGGAAATTCTCCAATCACCAACAGACGGGCACCGTGTGATTCTGAAATGTGCCAATCACAAACAGACCAGCACTTTGTGAGTGTGAAATGTGCCAATCACAAACAGACCAGCACCCTGTGATTCTGAAATGTGCCAATCACAAATAGACCAGCACTGTGTGAGTGTGAAATGCCCAATCAGAAACAGACCATCACCGTGTGAGTTGGAAATTCTCCAATCACAAACAGACCGGCACCGTGTGATTCTGAACTATGCCAATCACAAACAGACCGGCACCGTGTGATTCTGAAATGTGCCAATCACAAACAGACCGGCACCGTGTGATTCTGAAATGTGCCAATCAC
>CAUYLG010077294.1:0-15004 GCA_963573385.1 Cacajao melanocephalus | reverse complement strand
TGTGGCTCCTCCGCCGGGAATCTCCTAGTCTGTGGGCAACAAAAATTCATCTGAAAGTGCGGCGTCCACTCGCTCTCTGCGCTTTCACTGGGAGCTACAATCCTGAGCTGTTGTTAATCGGCCATCTTGGATCTCTCTCCGGCTTCTTTTTTTCTAATGTATGTTCTCATTGATGCTTGCTAAGGAATAGGAATTCTTTTTATTTTCATTTGTTGATCTTTTATTGCAATATCTTTTTGACTCTTGTTTTAATTCTAATAATTTGTCACTAATATTTTTGAGTTATCTAATTTTGTGGGCTTTTTGTTCCATTCCAATGTTTATATTGTATTATGTTTCTTGTCTTGATACGTTAGCAATTAACCTCTATTGTAACTTGAATAGTAGTGACAGCACTGGGCATCCTTATCTTGCTCCTGACTTTCATGAGAACCTTTTTAAAATTTTACAATTAGTAAATTGTAAAGTATATTTCTGGTAGATATTCTTTACAAAGCTATAAAACTTTTCTTCTATTTACAGTTTGCTAAGAGTTTTTATAATGAATGAAAATGAAGTATATAAGATTTTTGGTGTATCTATTAAAATAATCACATGTATTTTCTCCTTTAATCTGTTAATGTAGTTGATTCCATTAATGAGATTTAAAAAATAACTTTTAAAAGTAACATAGGGATATATTTGCCTTACAAAATGAGAAGATTACAGGGAGTGGAGAGATTGGGGAGATGTTGCTCAAAGGACACAAAATTTCAGTTAGACAGCAGGAGTAAGTTCAAAAGATCTATTGTACATCATGGTGACTATAGTTAATGACAATATATTGTATATTTGAAAATTGCTAAGATTGGACTTTAAGTGTTCTCACCACACCAAAAAAAAAGATAAGTATGTGAGGTAATGCATATGTAAAATAATTTGATTTAGCCATTCTACAATGTATACCTATACCAAAACATCAGATTGTAAACCATCAACATATACAATTTTACCTGTCAATTAAAAATAAGGTAAAAAAATACAAAAAATGTGTATTTATAAATGAGAATTTACAAATAATGTGCATTGTTTTTGACTAATACCCATAGTTCTAGTGTGCACTCCCAATACCAGTAGCCATTACTGTTTTAACCATATTTAATAGAACATATATGCTGTTGTTTTTGTATGTGTATTTTGACATAGTACCAAAGGCAAATTTCTTTTTCATTCAAAATGTATTTTGGTAACCTATTTTTATTAGAACATCTCGTGACTTTTACTCCTTTACAAATCCTCTACATCTTCCCAATATATGATTACACTCCATTTATTATGAATAATTCAATTTATTCCTTCTCCAACTGGAGTAGATTATTTGTAGATGTCTTCTTATTCATATGTGTGCGGGTGTTTTCTATGGTACATAACTTATATTCCTAGGTTTTTAGAAACTTTAAAAATATTTTTTTAAAAATTCTGAGTGGTATTGAATGTAAGTGTGGACTTATAACATTCTTAGTTTTCTATGTAATTTAAAAATACTCTTAAGATCATGAGTGTTCAATGTGACTGCATGCTCTGTTTAGCCTTGACTAAGGTGAATATATGATTTTTCTCTTTTAACCTGTCACGGTGAACTCTAGTAGTTTTCTAATCTTGAAGTATCTTTATATTCATATCATAACCTTAATTAATCATAGTATTTACTTACAAAATATGCTGCTGGATTTAATTTGCTGGTATTTTATAAAAGAATTTCCCATCTATATTCATAAGTATAATTGAACCATAGTTTTCCTTTCTTATACTGTCCTGATTCAGAATTTGTAAAACGTTTTACAACTTTTATAAAATGCATTGGATATCTTTCCATCTTTTCTAAGCTCTGAAATAATGAATTCAGCATAGAAAGTATATGTTCCTGAGGTTCAGCAGAATTTGTCCTTTAGTATTGTTTTTCAAATTCATATTTAATTACATAATCTAAGTCCTCCATATCCTTCCTTATATTTTAAATTTGAGGTGCATATTTCTGAGATAGATATTTATATCTTCTATTCTGATCACAAATTGTCAAATTTGTAAAATTTCTCATCGTTCACAGTGTTATTGTAGGATAGACCATGTTTTTAGATTCATAATGGTTCAGGAGACCATATTGTCTTCACGGACTTTAATATAAAATCCTTTCTTTTTTGATACTTTTAATTATATTAATATTGCTATATTGCTTTCCTTTGGCTACCATTCGATTAAATCTTTTAGCCCAATAGTTTCAAGCTTCCTGTATTGTAAGAGTTTGCTTATGGTCAATTAATAGCTAGATTTTCCTTTTAATTCCAACTGTCTTTTTAAACTTGTGCGTGAAATTAACCCATTTATGTTTATTGTAAATACTGATGTTTGGACTCACTTCTCATATTAAAAACATTTTTACCATATGTTCTAGTTTCTTTTGCTTATCTTGTTCCCATTTCTGCCTTCTGTTCAGCTGGATAGGTTTTCATCATTTTATTTACCAGCCCCCTTCCTTTAAATGGCCTGCAGATTATAAATCCAATTTAATTCTATTAACTTTAAAAACTGAAAGCCACATACTCAGAATATGTGTATTGAAAATCAAGATCCAGAGTTAATTTGCATCTACAATTCCTTATATGTTTCCAAACAATCTCTGATCATCAGCTTTCACACTTACAAAATGGGAGGCATGAGTTCTTCACCCATTATCTTAAGGATTAAATGTGATGTAATGTGAAACACCAGCCTTTCTGAACACATGTCTTCAATTTCTTCTTTCCATTTCTTTTTCATTCAATCAAAATACTTGCGGTCCAAAGCACACAATCACCTCTTAACTCCTTTGTCCTTCAAAGTCACCTTCTCTTTCATCTCTTACATCATTCATGATGGCCTTCATCTACTTTCAATTTCCTTGTAAGCCTCAGAATACCTTCTCAGTTTTTTTTTAGAGAAAAAAAAAATCCTACTATAGATTGTACATAAAGGTTTCTTTTGCTCCAGATTTAATGAACGTCTTTATTCAGTGACTCCATGCCTTTCTTCATTTATCCTTCAAAATGGCGGCTTTTAGAAGTTCCATGATCAGCACCACGTGCGCCTGCGCCTCCCGCGGCCATTTCGCCCAGCAGCCCAAGCTTGGCGAGGCGCCTGCGCACGAGCCTCCAGAGCACTGTCGCTCCTCCCTCTAGCTGAGTACGCCTGAAACCGCACGTTCTCTTCCCTTCCCTCCCCCGCTGACTTTGCACCGCCCTCACCCTTTCCTGTGAGATTCTTCCGCCAAGTGGAAGGCTCATCTTCGGTCGACAGCCTACGCACTTGAAGAACAATCCAATGGGCACTTACAGCTCAGGGTGTCGCCATTCAGTCTTATCTGTGCGCCACGGCAATTTTCCTTCGGGCCCCAAAGTTGATAACCGATTTCGCGGGACTTTTTTTTTTGCATAATATGAGGCAACAAATGGAAAGAATGGGCCTGTGGCGGAGGGATCTCTCCCTTATTCTCTGTGTACTTTAACCTAATGGGGGTCGCCCGGGAGTCGGAAGGGGGAGGGGAAAGGGAGGAGGCAGCCAAGGAATTGTTTTTTTCTCTGGCCCCGCCCCCGCCAGACTGGCCAATGGTGATAGTCTGTTTTCCCCGGAGCCTCGCCCAGCTCCTGTGTGTCAGCCAATGAGCGGCGGAAGCGGTTCCGAGGGGGCGGGTCCGGGAGGCTGTGCGTGTCTTGTGAGAGCTCTTGAACCAAGTCAGTGCTGGAGTCGGCTGGGCGGCTGGAAACGGCGGCTGCCGCCGGTGACTCAGGGAGGCGGGAGGCGGGGTAAGAGCGCCGCGGCCTCGGCTGCGGGGACAGGGGGAAGAAAGGTGAAGGCGCTGACCGCGCAGCTTCGCCGCGGGTTGGCAGAGGCGCAGGCCTGCGGGACAGGCGCCCGGGGTCGGGGGCCAGGGAGCTGGGCCCCGGGGCGGGGCGGCGGGGCAAGTGCGGAATCGCGGGCTCGCCCACCCTCCGTCGCGGGGCCGTCCGGGGCGGGGACCCGGCCGCCCTGGACCGGCCTTCTGCACCGGGGGCCTTTTCTTTTGGGGGATGAGTGCTGAACACTTTCAAATCCGCTCGAGCCGCAGATAATTCTTCCTTCACTCCCTCTGCGTTTGCGTTTGAGGTGTTGGAAAAGCGAAACTTGCGAGAGCGAGGGTCACGCGGCGCTGGGCCCCGGGTGTGCGGCGGGGGAGGGCGCCGGGGGGCGGGAGGGTGCAGGAGAGGGCCTCGGTGTAGGTCCGCCCGAGGCTGGCCGCGTCCTTGCGCGGGTTCGGCGCCCTCCGCCCGCCCTCCCCGCCGTCTCCGCCCGGCCCCCTCCCACCGGCCGCCCCCGTCGCATTTTGTTTTTGTGTTTTTGCAGGGAGGAGCCCTTCCTGCAGGCGTGGAAACCATGGTGCTCACGCTCGGAGAAAGTTGGCCGGTATTGGTGGGAAAGCGATTTCTCAGTCTGTCTGCAGCCGACGGCAGCGACGGCGGCCACGACAGCTGGGACGTGGAGCGCGTCGCCGAGTGGCCCTGGCTCTCTGGGACCATTCGCGCTGTCTCCCACACCGACGTTACCAAGAAGGAACTGAAGGTACAGCCGGTTCCGGGCCTCAGCCGCCGGACGTTTCATAGTTACCTTGGTAACGCGACCATCGGCCCCCTCCCTCCGTTTTCTGAAAACGGAGACCAGAAAGTTGGCATCTGATCTGAAGGTGCAGGAGCTAGACCTTGAAAGTCTTTGGAATGGTTGTGTAGAGCCGGCGTGTGTTTGGCCCACAGCTCCTGGCTGCTTGGCTTTAATAAGGGGGTTAGGGTTGTTCAGACACGCTTCATTAATGCCAGTGCTGTGTCCCACTAGGACTGTTCTTTTCTCCAAAGGAGGAGGGGGTATTTCTGTTAGCGTTAGATTGGACCTGTAGATGACGTTTGGAGTCATTAAGAATTGAGGGTTAGTGCTTGGAAGTGCTTTCAGATGGTTTTGTTTGTTTGCTCCTCTTATTCACTTAACTTTTACAAAATACTTTGACTTGTTAAAAACTAAGTTAGTGTAGAGGGAGGAGCTTAAGTTCTGTTTGCCGTATTAGGGTGGGTATTTGTCCGTATATGGTGGGTCAGGGCAGGAGTGGGTTCCTGGTTTTCTGTGATGAGCTTGTCAGTGGGTGTGGGATATGACCATATATGGAGGAATGGGGTGGAGCAGTCCCATATATGGGATATTGGAGGACTGGCTTAGAAATACTACACTTGGACGCTTTGGAGGAGGAAGAGAATTGGAAACAAGTGCGGCCAGTGATTTTTTTTTTTTTTTTTTAAATCATAGTGACACTCAGAACCTTCTTCTGTTAGATCTTTTCATAGACAGATGAATTCTGATTGTACTCCCTAATAGAAGTATTGGTGTGAAAGGATTGTCTGGGAACAACCAGTGAGGAAGCCATTGTACCAACAAAGACTCCTTTGTGCAAAAATAACTGAAGAAAGGTTCCTAACAAAGACTCCAAAGTGGTGATAACTTGAAGGAAGCTTGTCAGAACAGAAGATATTTCCATCCTGCGTAACGGATGTGTTTTAGTATCTTCACTTGGCCATCATCTTTGCATTTTCTTAAACTATGGTCAAATAAAGCAAGTTTTAGCATTGGCAGTTGATACGTTGATTTCTAAAACACTGTTCATTTGAACACTTTCATGGTGACAGTGCATGCCCAAACCGGTATTTATCTGCAGAGTTGTGGGAAAGGGGTATGCTGTTATGTATTTTTTAATGCTTCAATGTTGTGACTTGTCTCGTGTTGAAAAGGAGGAGTGACCAAAGAGCATTTAACTGTGTGCCAAGCACTTCACAACCATGATCTCGTTTAATCCTTATAGGAGTTCTTGGGGGTAGGTGCTAATATTGCCACTGTTTTATGGATGAAACTGCTGTGCCTGAGGGACTTTAAGTATCTTGCCAAGGACACATACCTAGGAATTGACATAGCCTGATAGCCTGTATTTTGTCTAACCCAGGAAGTTGCATTCCAGAAGCTGCCCTCTTAACCATCCAGCCAATAATCAAGAGCTGTGTCACAACAGAGCTCCTGTCATATGCTGTGAGGTTTGGTTTTTCCCCTCCATTCCACTCATTCTCCTGCCAAATCAGGTTGTAATATTTATAGAGAGAATATATTGTGGTACAAGAATGGCCAACCTTTTTGCTTGGGGCTTATAACCTTTCTACATAAGATAGGCTTTGTCTGCTAAATTTCAGTCATGCTTGTTGTGGTTTATTTCACCTGCCAAGTAAAATTTTCACTAGTGCGTTTGTTTTTATGTGATTTGAATGGAAACAAGATTTTATTTAAACTTTCCAGGCTTTAGTTCTTTGGCAGATGTTGAGAGACTAGTCCCCTTCCCTTCTCTGGCAGTGATTGAGAACCTGTTAGGTTAGGCAAGCAATCTAGAAGGAACTTTACATGTATATATTTTTTAAGTCTCCTCCCTCCACCCCCATCCTTTGAGGAGGTGGTGATATCTTCATTTTCAGAATGAGGGAATAGATTTAGGAAAAGGAATCTTGTCCAGATTTGCGTAATTAGCTACTAAGGGAGGCTGGGAATCCAGATTTGGCTGTGTGTCTTCTCCACTGCACTTTGGTGCCTAACCTGCAGACAACTGGGAATTCATGTCAAGAAAATTTTGGCTAGGTTGGATTTTTGCCCTACTTGTAGACATCACAACTCAACCCTCATGTAAGATGCCAATCTACTCTCTCTTTTCTAGTCATGGTTTATCGCTACATTCCTTAGTTGAGTACAAGATGTTAAGTTTGGGGGCCATGTTGCATTTAACAAAAAATAGGATTTTATTTTACCTTGTTTTTAGAGATGGGAGGGGAGGGGATCTCATTGCCCAGGCTGATCTGGAACTCCTGGCTCAAAATACCAAAACCAATTTGTGCTTGGTAAGATGCAGGCAGAAACCAAGTAACTAAGACCATGCTTACACCTGGGTTTAGGGGCATTAAGTTTTTTTGTCGGCGTGGGGCAAGGGACTGAGATGAATAAGAATAAATAACATTGAAGTGGTATGTAACCATTCTAGTTTTAGTGCAAATAAAGTCTGTCTAGACTGCCTTGCTTAGTTAAGGATGATATTAATGAGGCCAAGGCTTGTTAACTTTGTGTCGCCTAGAGAGACTTTGTAACAAAATCACTTACTTAGATGACAGAAAGATACTATGTCTAATAGTTGGTTACAGAAAAGTTAAGGTGAAGACATAAACATAGTAGATAGCAAAGATTAAATGGTTGCATCAGGATTCAGCAAAGAAAAAAAATCATTAAATGGTTATTATCTGGCAGTTACTTCATTTAACCCTCATAAATATCCTATATGGTAAACTACATTTTTAGTGTCAAAAACTGAGGCTCAAAGAAGTTAAATAACTTGTCCAAGTTTGTCTCCAGGCTTTAAACACTAGGCTTTAATACTCAGGTAGAGCAAGGTTAGAGCATTTTATTTTGCTGGCCTGCATCCCTAGCACCTAGAACACTGCTTGGCATGTAGTGTGTGCTCAAATATTTGAATGAGTAAGTGAAGAGATCGTAAAATTGTTACCTCTTCTGTGGAGAAACAGTTTAGAAAGAATCTACTGATCAGGCAGTAGCATTCTCTTCATCTGGAATAACAACAGATCTTAATTAGATGTGGCTATAAAGACAGCTTTAATCTTTATTCTGCTTGAGTATGAAATGAGTTGCTCTTTCTACTTGAGTATGAAATGAGTTGCTTCTCAGCTGATTTTGTTCCCATAATTATACATGCTGGGAATGCCCTGCTTCCTTAACTTGTCCTTTTCTTCCTTGAAGCCTACCTTTTCCTTGAGTCTAATGCCACTTCTTAGTCCTTAGGGGTGTCTTTAGCAGGTAAGTAGCTCTTGCCATCTATATGTACTATTTCCTGCTATTGTCAGCAATTCTGTGCCTTGATCAATGCCCAGCCTTTCATTTTTGCACACCATTGGATCTTCAATGTTAGTGGATTCTGCTGCCAGTCAAGCCATGTAAAATGAAAAACTAGCACAGTGTAAAAACTGTTTACCCCTTTTAATTGAATGCTAGATCCTAGGATGTTAGACAAACATTTCAGCGTAAGAAGATATAAATGGAAGCACAAGGAATTAATTTCTTTGTGGAGTAGTGAATAAAGTGGCATTCTGCATGGTAGTGTGGGGCATAGAATAGAGAGGTAATTAAAAATTTCTTGACCAGAAGCCATGTCATTCTGTGCTCCTACTTTTAAGCTTGGAAACATTTTCCTTGGTCTTTCTGATGGTTATTGTAATCATATACTCAGGTGAGATGAGAGTATGGTAAGAGTGGGAGATTTGGTACTAGTTTATTGAATATAATATTCATATGAAGAGATTTACTGTTGGGGAAACATGAACTTGAAAAATCTGAAATATCCAGCATTTGGTCAAGGTGTGTCATAGGCTAATAAGGTACACATTTGCAAAATATGCTATCAAAAGAAGAGATAACAAAATTATAGGTAGTGAATCATAATTGACTCTTTGGCCTCTGAAGTCACACAGCCTAAGTAACATCTCATTGTGGGCCAAAGGAACATGGGTGAAATAACACAATTTGGAATAGAAACTAGTTATGTCTCTCAGCTTGCATGAGCTTGGTCAAGTCACTTTAGTTTTTACTGAATTTAAATGTCTTTTTAGGCCAGCCACAGTGGCTCACACCTATAATCCCAGAACTTTAATAGGCCAACATGGGTGGATCACCTGGTCACGAGGTCAGGAGTTTAAGACCACCCTGGCCAACATGGTGAAACCCAGTCCCTACTAAAAATACAAAAATTAGCCAGCTGTGGTGGCACACACCTGTAATCCCAGCTAGTTGGGAGGCTGAGACATGAGAATTACCTGCATCCGGGAGGCAGAGGATACAGTGAATTGAGATTGCCTACTGCCCTCCAACTTGGTCAACAGAGTGAGACTGTCTCAAAAAATAAAAAATATGTCTTTTTATAGAAATGTCTGCAGAAGAGGCTTTTTTTGGGGGCTATCCTTAAATGTAAAACCTCAGACTGCAAGGCACAAATGAAAGATGCTTTGTTTTTTCTGGAAATTGGGTCATGCTCTGTCACCCAGGCTGAAGTACAGTGATGCAGTCATAGCTCACTGCAGCCTCAACTTCCTGGGCTCAAGCAGTCCTCTCACCTCAGCCTCCCGAGTATCTAGGACCACAGGTGTGCACCACCACTCCTGGTTAATTTTTGTAATTTTTGTAGAGACAAGGTTTCCCCACGTTGCCTTAGCTTGGTTTCGAACTCCTGGATTCAAGTGATCCTGTCTTGGCCTCCTAAAGTGCTAGGATTACAGGTGTGAGTGACAGTACCTGACCAACATATACGGTTTTGATAGGAAACTTTTGAAGAATATTGAAGAAAGCTTACAACTTGTTGGTTTTATTATATATTTTTAAAAGTCATCTTATTCCAAACCAAAGATAATGTGAATTTTTGACTAACAGAGGCTAATATTTGAAAGTCATAAGCTTAAATTGTTTTCAAGGAGCTAAACCTTTTTTTTTTTTTCCCCAAATCACTCAAAAATTGAGATATGAATAGGGACCCTGTCTGACTTTTGGTTTAGGGTTATCTTAAGCTTTAGATAATGATCTGGTAAGAACTGTGATGTTGGTTAAGTTTTGGGAAACTATTTAAGATCTTAATCCTGACTACTTCCTCTTTTTTTTTTTTTTTCTTTTCTGAATAGATATTAGATAATGATGTTGAAGACCCTCTTTCCCTTACTCCTAAAGTAATAAGTGATACCTTGAGAAAGTTAAGATTTGAATTACCATGTAGGTTTTAAAAGTATCTAATTTTCTTGCTGGACACTACATACGCTGTCTTTTAAAATATGCCTAGTGATGCAGTGAGAGATAGGTGTTAACTTTTTTTAATTTTTGAAAAACATTGAGAGAACTTAGATTTCAGTGAGGGTCTTGGGGTGCAGATTCGTTGGTTTCCTTTGTATTTTATTTTATATATGTAAAATCATTCTAAGAGATTCAATGTAGCTTCAATTCAAACCAAGATCTCTCTGAATCTGGATCTGGAATTTGTGTGTGCTTATTCCTCTTACACCACATTGCTGATAGATGAGAAAACTGTCTCTACCCACCTTTCTGAAAGATCATTTGGTTCATTACAGTGATAGAATACATGTAACCAGGGAGAAACATATATGGGCCTTGCCACATGAGGGTTCACATATTTGCATTCATTCTGATTTGGAAAGTATTCAGTAATAACTGCAAAGTTAAAAGCTTGTAATACAAAGAAGATATGTCATTTCCTAGGCAAAGTTACCTGGGAAGTTAGGGATGCATGTTCTGTTGGCTGAGAAGCGTAGGATAGATCTTAGATTTCTTTGTTAAAGAGCTATCCTGTAGACTGGAGAAGGTTTGGGATTGGGGCTAATGTGGGAATTCAGTGCCTTCTAAGCAGACGAGAGAAATAAGATAGGAACTCAATTCAGAGGGAAATTTATTCAATAATCTGTTCTAACAAGTATTTGAGTGCCGATTAGATTTCATGTACCAGTGATATACAGTGGTAAGCAAAAGCTGAGACAGACTTTGACCTATTATAATTCGTCAATCAGTTAACCACAAATAAATAATGCAAAATGTGGGTAAGTGCTAAATCAGAAAAGTACAAAACTTTGAGTACAATTAGTAAGGGGACCTCTCTTGGGAGAGAGAGGAACTTTGGTAAGGGAAGGCTTGCTTGTTTGAGGAAAGGATTTACAAATTGTATTCTGACAGATGAATGGAAGTTAATTAGTTAATACACTGAAGGTTGAAAAGGGATATATGAGTGATGTCTGTAAAATTATAAACAGATTTGATAGATGATAGATGTATTAACTAATTCCTGGAAACCAAAACGAGAGACCTCTTTAGTAAGAGGAGGAATTTTAAATCAAACAAAAATAGTCATTTTTACATTGATTGTTGAAGGACTATTGAAATTGGTAGAATATAAAAAGCATTAAAGAGGACCTAGAATAAGTTAAGGGGTAGCATATTCATAATGGGTTAAGGAAGCTAGAGTGTTTCTGTGCTTTTGTATGACTTTGGCATTTATGGTTTTATGAACAGTTCCTACTCATAGATCACTCCCAGAAGCCCACTTTTAGACTGATCTTTTTTTAATGTGTTGAAATATTCATACACGTTGTAAGAACTGTAGCCTTAGGGTTCAAAGTGTTATGCAGGTCAGAAGCAGAAAACATTACAATTACTTGGAAAACAGTATTTCATGGTAGTTTAACTTTCATGTAAGAAGTAAGAAGCTAGAGGTAGTTCTGAAAAACTCTGTGGTCATTATATTTGTTAGTCACTCATTTCTGTGTGATCAAACAAGTAGTTTTAGACTCCAAATTCTGTGGTAAATTTCTTGGCTTATTCAACCGAAAAGGATATTGAAGATACGCTGTATATTAGGCTTTGTGCTAAATTCTACTCATTCCAGAGGAATTCAAAAGCAGGTGGTGGATTGTGGTGACGAGGAATCGTCTTAAATCCACTTATATTGTCAACAGAGAATTACAGTGTAATTCTATTAAGATCATCTTTTGAGTTTCAAGTGTTTGTCTTCCAGTTCCAAAAGTTCACATGTCTAATTTATATATGTAAACACCTGCTAAGTAGAGGTTTATTAGTTTCTGGATTTCCCAGGGGTTACTTTAGGGACAGAGACTGACCCAAAAAGCCCTTGACTTCTGTATCCCGAAGTGAGTTGGGAGCCAGAGCTTGGTTCATATATGATTATTTTATTGTGGGCTGTGAAGGGAAGTGAGGGAGCTGGGAGGGGGAAAGCACATCCAGATAAATGATTCAAGTATAATAATGAAGGTATAGTTCAACTGGGGTATTTGTAATGCTTATTTTTGTAAATTGAATCTGTTTCCCTCCTTCCCAATTTTGTCTGTTTAGGTGTGTGTGGAATTTGATGGAGAATCTTGGAGGAAAAGAAGATGGATAGAAGTCTATAGCCTTCTAAGAAGAGCGTTTTTAGTAGAGCATAACTTGGTTTTAGCGGAACGAAAGTCACCTGAAATTTCTGAACGAATTGTACAGTGGCCTGCAATAGTGAGTAAAACTTGGGGTTACTGAACTCCTGAGAAGATGGCATTTTATCCATTGTGGGTAAAACAAGGAAAATATAAATGTAGTGCCAGAAAGTCAGAAAAAGCTCCCAGGATCTCCTGTCAGCCCTTTTAGGAACCCTGCAGCTCTGGGCGAGTCCTTTGACTTTGTTGGACCTCACGTTCGCTTGACAAATGGGGATGGAGGTAGTAGTGGGAATGTCTAAGTCAGAAGGCAGAAACCAGCAGTCATATGCAAACATACAGATCTGTTTGGTTTGGCCCTCACAGTAATTTCAGAAAATTTGAATTAATTGCCTACTTTAAAAAATGTGGAGAATACATCTAAAAATCTAGCTTTCCACTGTCTCTTAAAAAATCTACAAGATATTGGCAACACTGAAGCCTTATGACAGTTTCTTATGGCAGCAGTAGCCTGGAGCTGAATAGTAGCGGTTGCCTTGTTCCCTGTAGGGTTTCCAGTCTTGATCTTGTGATCTTTAAGGTTCCCTCTGGCTTATTAAATTTTTTGTCTTTAAAGATGCTGTAAGTCGGTATATGATTGTGCTTTATCCACATTGTAAAGTGTGGTGCAATCGAAGAGAAGAGTGAGCACTGTCTGGAGAGAGTACTTTAGGCTTTGTAGGACTTGAGCTGGTGCTTTAAGGAGGAAAGGTCAGATCTGGATGGTTTGGAACAGCTGGGTGAATGGTTGAAGGCTGATAAGATTGTGAAGGGCCCTGCATACGGTGTCAGCAAAGTTAAGATTTTGCCCAGAATTGAAAAGAGGGCTATAGAGATTCTTGAGAGATGTAGGGTTGTGGTTAAAGTTCTATTTTGCTCTTCGTACTTTTTTCCCCAGTTGTTAATAACTGGTTAAAAACACGGGCCTGTTCACCCAGAAAAGTGTGCATACAAATATTTTTTGCATAAATTTTTGGGAAACCTTGAATCTGTGGATCCAGTCCTATATGTTAATGACTCCCAAACTGGAGTCATTAACATATCTGGGTTAAATTATTGGGTTAAATTATTGGGTTTGAATAAAAATTGTATGCTCTGTAGCTACATAATTGTTATGAGATAACTTGCAGTAAGTAAATAAAATTAATGGCTTTGTCACTTTTTGTGTGTATGGAAAATTGCCAGTTCCTATTTTAAGAATTATGCTGACAGCAGTTACGATGCTAAAGTGCTAAACTTTACGATGCTAAAGTTTTCTTTTGTTTTAGGTGTACAAACCTCTGTTGGACAAAGCTGGTTTGGGATCTATAACTTCTGTTCGATTTCTGGGAGATCAACAAAGAATATTTCTTTCTAAAGACCTTTTGAAGCCTATACAGGTAAAACATAGAAACAGTAATAAACCATAGAAACAGAAATACGAACTCCTTTAACATGAGAAGTAAAGTACAGTTGAATCTTGAACAGTGTGAGTATTAAGGATGCTGACCCCATGCACAGTAAAACATCTACATATAACTTTGATTCCCTCCAAAGTTTACTGATAGCTTACTGTTGACCAGAAGCCTTCTTGATAAACAGTTGGTTAACATATATTTTATATATGTATTACATGTTGTATTCATGCAATAAAATAAGCTAGATAAAGAAAATGTTATTAAAATCATAAGCAGAATACATTTACTATTCATTAAGTGTAAATAGATCATTATAAAGGTTTTTATCCTTGTCTTCATGTTGAGTAGACGGTCAGTCTTGCTATCTCAGGGGTGGCAGAAGTGGAAGAAAATCTGTGTTTTTCATCAATACAGCGGCCAACTGTATTGATTTTGATTGCTCTAATTTAAATACCTAACAGAAAGTGGCAGGGGTGGCAGAAGTGGAAGAAAATCTGTGTTTTTTCATCAATACAGTGTCTAGCTGTGTTGATGTTTATTGCTGTAATTTAAATACCTGGCAGAAAAGAACCTGTCCCATCAGCAGTTAGGTGTTACACATCATTCCTCAATGTTAGCTTTTGAATTAGTGCTGTCCATTTATGGTTGAAAGGACAAGGGAACTATAGTTGATGGTGTTTGTGTGTGGAAACACTTAGGTGATATGAAAATAATATTTAAAAGTAGACTTATTTATATACATACATGTGCATGCATACATACTCACTTATGCATACATATATATATATAAAAGCAGTCTTCATTATTTGTAGATTTTATGTTTGTGAATTTACTTACTTGCTAAAATATGTTTGTAACCCCGAATCAATACTTGTGGTGGTTCATGGTCATTCACCAGTACGTGCAGAGCTGCAAACAATTTGAGTTTCGTGATGCAGGTTCCCAGCTCCCAGCTAAGGTCAAATAAGGTGAAGTTCTGCCTTGTTTCACTTATGCTGCAAAACAGGTGTGCTTTTTGCTGTCTATTTAGTGCTGCATTTTTGTGCTTTTTGGTTTTTTTTTTGGTGAGTTCACTGTTTAAAATGGCCCCCAAAAGCAGTGCTGAAGTGCCATGATGTGTTGTAAGAACAAACAAAATACATGTGTTAGATAAGATTCGTTCATCTGTGAATTATAGTGCTTTTGGCTGTGAATTCGAGGGTAGTGCATAAGCGGTATATGTTAAATAAGATGTCTTTCAACAGAAACACATAAAACAAGATTGTGTGTCAATTGCTCGATGAAAATGTGACCAGAGGCTTGAAGGAACCTACGCCTGTATTTCCCCTAGGAGCAATGGTTCAGTTTTTTGCAAGCTGCAAAAAACATTTTATTAACAAATACTGCAAATGATCAGAATAGATTGTGCCATGTGCATGTGTGCATGCATGCGCACGCACACACACACACACACACACACACACACAC
>CAUYLG010077293.1:37500-70410 GCA_963573385.1 Cacajao melanocephalus | reverse complement strand
ATGCACAAAACATACATTTTTCTCAGTACCATATTACACCTGTTCTAAAAGTGACCACACAATTGGAAGTAAATCGCTCTTCAGCAATTGCATAGCATTTCACAGACTTAAATGAAATATTGGTTGGCTGTTTGTTATTTTTTTCCCTTATTCCTTCCTGTCTCCATTGTTAAGCACAATTATTGGCATAAAAGAGGTTTAATACGTATTTTTCGATTGCATTTCAGCCTGGGCAATAGAGCAAGATTCCTGTTCTCTCTCCTTCTTTCTCTTCCTCTTTCTTTCTTTCATAATATATATATATGTGTGTATATATATATATATATTTCTTTTATTTTAATAGAGAGACTTCATTTAATATTGTGTCTTTTCACACAGTGAACTATTATATGACTGTTAACTAAATCCACATGAAGCAACATGGATAAGAGACTAATTTTTGTAAAAAATTTTAAAAAATGTTTGCAATGTTGAAAATTTGTATAATGTAAAATATTAGAACATTTTGTAAAAAAATAGAAAATCAACATGAATAAATCACTAATTTTTGTAAGACTTTTGTTCTATCTTCTTTCTCCTTCTGTGTCATGCAGTCTTACTTTGAGAAGTTGACTGAGGACAAGACAAGCCACCAGCTCCACTGATCTTAGAGCCCTCACTGTCTCATAGCAACATGTAGCATAACACACAGAAAAATTCGTGTGGTAAGTCTTCACTTCGCTCCTTGCTTCTACAATAGTTGTGTGAGCACTCACCTGCAGAGCTTCATCTATGAACATGGGGCCATTTAGCAATCAAAAATTATACTTTGTGGAAAAAATGAAGAGAATACTGAGCTAACAAGAAAGTTAAGAGATATTGCTAATTTTGGACCTGGGAAGTATAGAAAATATAACTATAACTGTCATCTCTAATAATCTCAGTCAATTTCAATCAGATGTCATTTCCACACAGAACTAGAGAATAAAGTTTATATTGCTCTAAATCCATTTAGACTTGGAGACTACTTGAAACAAAAGCTATTAAAGAGAGGTAAAGTAGATTATAGAATTCTCATTATTTTAAATATTAAAATAGTAAATTACTAACTATATTAGAAGATGCAGAGTCTGCTTTCTATAGAATCTGGGTGACGAAGCAGATAGATAACTGGGTATTTTCACTTTGAAAATCATTGTGCAATTGGGAAACAATCCTTTACTGCTGGAAAGGTATATCTGAATTATTACTTAATGGAAAAAACAACTAAGATTATTTGCAAATTCTGAATATTTTGTTAATTTTGTGTTTTAACAAAGAATAATTTTATCAAATTAAAACTAATTTATTTTACATTACTTAGTTAAAAATAATCACCTACATCTTTTTTGGTATATTCATGCTATGCAGAAACAGGTGCCCAAATTATTTCTTTAATTAGATGCTCAGCTTCATATGTGTGTGTTCGTGTGTATGTGTGTGTGTGGTATTAGTTTATACACATATATCTTATATATCTGTAATAGTGGCAGTTCCAACCAATTTGGGGATGGCTAATTTAATTTTCTAATTTACTATCTGATTCAAGAGGATAACTCTTGACTTAGAAAAAAAAAACTTCGTTTGATTAGTAATTTCATTCAAGTTCTAATCTCATTGAATATTTTATACTGAAAAAGAAAGTATTACTTAATAATTGAAATAAACCTAAGGACATTGAGAGACTAGTCACAATATCTGATTTAGAATGACCTTGGATTAATTAATTTGTACATTTTCTTATGTCTGCTAAAAGTTAACCTCATCCTAGGTGAGTGGGAAGAAAAATGAGGGAAAGAGTAGAGGTATAGGTTGGCCAACTGGGTCCCTAGGGAAATCTACTGAGCTAATGAAACTATTTGCTAAATCAGCTCTAGTTTCCTTTAGAATTGGCTTTAAAGATGTTTTCTTGAACTACTGCCTATCAAACTTAACATTTTGGAAAACCATTTTAAGGTTATTTTCTTTGAATCTTAAAAATTCTTCCCAATGCATTCTTTCAGATCCAGCAAATATCCTAACTTTTGTAATACAAAATATGTCTAATAACCCTATGATTTTTAGATCACTGTTAGAATAATCATATTTTTCTTTGCATTTTCTTTCTCTGAAGATTCTTCAAGAACACATATACACATAATTTAATAGTTATTTTCATAGATTTTTAACTTTTCACATAATCAAAGATAGATATTATGGTAACAAATGAATTTAAACTTTGTATGTTATAATTCTTTCTGTTTAGGATCAATAAATTAGTTTTAAAAGTGACACTTGGATACATGAACCAATAGCTGATCTATTAGAATTACAATGGTACCACTGACGAGGACATTAACCAAGAAAATAAGGCGGAGGAACTCACCACCTCTGCACATTGATTTAGCTGACTCCGCTATTGTTCTCTAGTTTCCTGCCATGCCAAATCTCTGAAAGTTTCTTAAGCATGCCAACTCTTTCCAGTTTCAAGCCTTTTGCATTTTCTTTTCTCACTGCCTGTAATGCTCTTTATATGTCCAATATTCAAATTAGTCAATCATTTCACAGGACAGCCCCCCAAAACAAACATATCTCCCCTAAAATGCCACTTCCTGGGAGAAGGCTTCTATTACCATTTGTCACTTGTCACTGTCTGAGATTATTTATTGCTTTATCTGTTTATTGTATGTGTTTCCTCCTTTTTTTACCCTTCTTCCCCAATTCAACTACTACAATAAACATAAAGCAAGGATTCTGTCTTTTAATCGTCACTCTAGTTTGAGTGCTTGGAACATACCAGGAGCTCAATAAATGTTGTTGATTCACTGAATAGTGTTTTAAATATATAGATTATGACAGTAAATAAGTGAACTTAAACATTCTCTTTTTGCTTCCTTAATTATAATACATATATCCTAGTTTTCTTGTAAACTTTTCTTACACAGAAATGTGAATATAACCAGAGCCAATAAATGGCATTATATACCTTCTATTCTACTTTATTTATATTATAGTTATGGAAACAAAAGACCAGAGAGTACATTATATTTTCCTTATAATCATACCTGCTAACATCAAATATGAAACTAGAGCTTTGCTCTCTGCCAGTCTGATTGTTTTTATTGAACATGCTGAAATCTAATTAAAATGCTAAATGAATATTTCTACCAATTTTGAAAAAAGGGAAGTTGTATTGTAATAATGGCATGGGTATTAGATTCAAAAGAAGTGATTTTCAATCTTTCCTGAACCTCTTACTGACAGTATGATCTCAAGATATTTAACTATGCTGAAATTCAGATGATGGAAATGAAAATCTTAGCATTGCTTTGAGACTGAAATAAAAAAGTATATTCAAAATATTTAGTAGAGTCCTTGATAATTAATAGACTCTCAATATTCATGTGTTACATAATGATGGGGATAGGTTCTCAGAAATGCATTGTCAGGCGTTTTTAGCGTTATGCAAACATCATAGAGTGTACTTACAGGAACCTAGAGGGCAAAGTCAGCTACACACCTAGGCTATGTGGTACAGCCTGTTGCTCCTAGGCTACAAACCTGTACAGCATGCTACTGTACTGAACACTGTAAGCAATTTTAACACAATGGTAAATATTTGTGTATCTAAACATATCTAAACATAGAAAAGGTTCAGTAAAATTATTATTATCATTATCTTACGGAATCTCTGTCATATATGTGGCTCATCATTAACCAAAAAATCATTATATGGCACATGCATTACTCTGTATGGTATTTTGCAGTTATCATGTTACCTGGTGAGGTAATTGGTATGGTTCTTCTCATGATTCTAGCTGAATGTCATCAAGAATTGCATCATGCTCCTTCCAAATCTCTTCTCTGTTATTACAAAACTGGGAACATTACCCATCACTGCCTCAGGTTAAGCCATTTGAATACTCATAGTTACCTCTGTGTCTTCATTATAAAGCACCATGAAGTCCTTAAATTAAATAAAAGTAGAAGGTATAAAGATTATTGTTCATTAATTACTTCAATTCTTGTTTATTAGCACATTTTTTTGCTTCATTAAATTTCAATCAAAATTACAACCGAAGGGAAGAAAGATAGTTGTTTCCAGTCTATGGGACCCTGAGCAAAGCCTCTTTTGGTTACCCAAAGAAAGATTCTAAGATTCAGAAGGAAGAATTCTCGCGCTTTAACCAGGAGAAGTTGGCAGCGCTTGCATCGTCAGTTTGTCTTCAGTCTTCTCAACCTTTAAACCTCCATTAAATGCTGTTAAGCATTGACTAAAGCCTAAATCTTTTACCAAAAGAGTTATGAGAACATCATCACTTGATAAATTCCTTCCTAATTATCCGACACTACTATTGTCTTTGTTCAACCTGTAAAATATATGGCTGAAATGGAGTTGAATTAAAATGCAGGAAGGACCACTGCCTCCTTTAAGGTGTAATATTTAATATGAGCTTCAGAATTTCTACATGAGGTCAGTATTCTTACACTGTACAAAAATACATAGAAGAAAATATTTTTTTTCTCCTGAGATCCAGCATATTCATAAGCTTCTTCCTCTTAAATGCCTATATCTCCTTTTGCACATAAGATGATGTGTATTGCTCATAGCTAGCAACATACTATGCTACCATATATAGTGGTTGGTAACTGCCACTATCTGGTAAGGCACTGTTTTTCTGAATTTGAGGCACATGTGGTAAGAGTAGTTTTTAAGGTGGGAAATGAGAGGATCAACCAAGCATTGTAAGTAATGATTTAGTGCAATTAACTTAGAAAGTATTTAATAAATAATGGCAGTGGTATAATTTTGCTTTTCAGATATTTAAGGTATGGGATTTGAAGGCCACAGCCACCCTGAAAGCCAAGCAACCAGCTGCCGGGCTGCAGCCAGGAAGCATTCAAAGACCACTGCTTCAATTAGCACCCCCCTACTTAAAACAGGTACTTATTGCCAGTAGCGATAAGTTAATCAACTAATGAGTCGATTAAAGAAGTAATTAAAGTGTAAAACAGCAGGAAAAGGACTTGCTTTTACAAGATGCTGTAATACTTAAGGTTAAGTCAAATCAGCTTACTTACAATTGCACCAGGTTTGTCTAAAATAAAATCTTCATGTGGCTCTTCTAGCCGGTGAGTTCTGCTAAATTAGTTGACATAATCAGTATGGCTGTTTACTAACTCCATGTAATCAGTGAAAAACTTAGTCAATTATTTTCAATACTCTCTGAAGGCCATTCTTTCTTACAAACTAAATATGCAATACAAACCAAATACACAAGGAAAAATACAGACTTAATGTGTACTTTGTTTTAATAATTGTGCCAAGATTATGTGGAATTACTCATTTAACAAACTTTCTTTGTAACACTGTGTAGAAGAATAAATGCACATAAACTATACTTTGACCATATCTATATGCTTTTTGAAGTATTTCAATGCCTCTTAAGGGTAATGTTTATTTTATCTCTGAGACAATTCTTTTACATGAACACAACTTTGAAATTATAATGAAAATCAATGGAATTATATGATTTAATAAACAAGTACTCAATAGGATGCAAATTTTTAAACAATATATATTTGTAGTCACAGTACTTGACACATAGTGCATTTTTATTTTGACACTGGAGACATTTTTATGTTAGTTCCCAAGGTGTTCCTAAACCAAGTATAATTAATTCACATATTAGGAGAATCTCTTTATTTTCTGTCTTCATTAATTCCTATAAAACAAGAGATTATGATTGTTATCCCATAGTTAGATTAAGAAATCTAGGGTAGAGGGCAGTCATGCATCTTGCTCAAGGTCATAAGATGTTTAATTGTCCTAGAAAGAGTTCACATGCTGATCTCAAGCTACTTGTGTATACAATTAATCACTGAATTTTGTGCTAGTGAAAACCTGCAACCATGTTATAAGAGGACGTTTTAACTTTTGGAAATATTGTTAATTCCTTGTAGAGAAAGATAATTTTAATGAGGCAGGGAACTTACCCCTTTCTAAGCAGAGTAATGAAAGAAGTGTGTTTGAAATTCTTTTACCATTTGATACTATTGCACTATGCCTGGTGGAATACACTAAGATTTCAGTCTCTTTCCTAGAGATCAATATTGCATCTGTATTAAACTTGGCTGCCGAAAGTGACCTTCCTATGGCAGTATCTCTGGCCTTAACTGTACAGTTGTTTCTCTCGGTAAATCACTTTAGTACTTAGGTGATCTTTTGCACCTAATCACAACACATATGGGAATAACCAGACAAATTCCAGTGTGGTGCAGAGGGATGGCTTTCAAATTTAGTGTACATCAGAATCATTCAGGTGCTTGTTGAAACAGATTGCTGAGCTTCCTTCCTGGGTTTCTGAGATGGTATAAGAGGTATAAGAATTTTCATTTTGAACAAGTTCTCAGCTGATGCTGCTACTGCTGGTCATAAAGAGCATACTTTGAAGAGCACTGATGTGGAAGAAAGAGCAAATTCTGTGGAAATGGAATATTCAGGTTTGAATCCTGTATTTCCTACCTCAATGGATGTATAATTTCGTTCAAGATATTGTATTCCTATAGATCTCAGTTAATTTGCCTATAAAAATCTAAATTTAGGCCAGGTGCAGTGGTTCACGCCTATAATTCCAGTACTGTGGGAGGCTGAGGTGGGCAGATCACTTGAGGCCAGGAGTTTGAGACGAGGAGTTGAGACACTGGGCAATATAGCAAAACCTCATGTCTACCAAAATACAAAGAATTAGATGGACGTGGTAGTGTGCACCTGTAATCACAGCTACTCAGGAGGCCAAGACCTGAGAATCACTAGAACCCAGGAGGCAAAGGCTGAAGTGAACCAAGATAGCACCACTGGACTCCAGCATGGGTGACAGGGTGTGACTGTCTCAAAAGGAAAAACAAAATCTGAATCTACCTCACAATCATTTTGGAAAATTTAAATCAGTCAATGAATAATGTATGGCATTTTGTAGATATTCAGATATTTCTTTTGGAGTGCATCTTTAATGATTTATAAAAATGTTTGTTCTTTCAACTGTACTTACTATTGGTCCATTTGGTTGCATATAATCTTTGTACTCTGGCATTCTTATTTTTTAGTTTTATTTTATGAATCTTTTCTAATATTAAAGATTTTGATTAATAGTCAAAATCAATCTATTATCTTGTGTTTTCTGCCTTTGCCTCAATATCAGATACATATCCACTCATATTTTCTTCTAGTAAATGTATGTTTTGATTTTTAGTCTTTAATCAATCTGATGTCATGCAGTTAATGTGTTTGTGTTTGAGACCGAGAGATGGAGAGAGAAAGAGAGACAGAGATTGAGAGAGAAATTCCAAGTCCAAATCAACTTCTAACTAGATGGACTCAATGTTAATGGTCTGACAGGAGAAAAGATATGCCTGTCTTTGGCAAAAGAAATAGTGCCTACCCCAGTCTTGACCATTTTTCTATTAGTAAGATTCAGCATTCAAACAAGAACTATGAACATACCAAAAACAAAAACAAAAAACAAGCTCAACTCATCATCAAGAGACAAAGCAACCCATCTTATGAAACTGATATCCCATAAGTATTTTAAAATAACTATGAATAATATATTTTGAAAACCTAGTAGAAAAAGTAGAGAATAAAATTGTAGTTGTAGAAGAGAGAGAAAGCTAAGATAGAAGGAATATTTGAAAAAATCAAGCCTGAGAATTCCAGAATTAATGAAAATTAACAAACCATGCATCCAAGAACCCTAAGTAGAATGAATTAAAAGATAGTCTTTTCCAAACTGCTGAGAGGTAGCTGGAGAGGGTTAGGGGGATAGAAAACATTACAATTAGGGGAACCATGAATAGAATAAGATCAAACTTCTTAACAAAAATGATGCAAGTCAAAACACAATGGAATGACATCCTTAAAGTACTGGAAAAAAAAATCAGCCTAGGATTCTGAATCCAGCAAAAAATATTACTCTAAAATAAGACCAAATTAAAGACTTGTTTTTCAAACAAATAAAAGGTGAGTAAGTATGTTTCCTTTTGTTTTTTTATATAAGCCTCTTCTAATATTAAAGATATTTTAAAGGATAGTCAAAACCATTATGTCTCCTTGTGTTTTCTGCCTTTGCCTCAATATCATACAAATATTCACTCATATTTTCTTCTAGTAAATTTATATTTTGATTTCTACTCTTTAATCAATCTGGTGGCATGTAGTTAATGTTTATGTACATGTGTATGAGAGCGAGAGAATGAAAGATATTGAGAGAATTTTAAAAATCAATTTCTAACTAGATAAACTCAATGTTCCATATTAAAGGTCTAACAGAAGGTCTACGAAACATACTAAAACATGTTCTTATGGCAGAAGTAGTATGATTTCAGATTAAAATTTTGATCTGCACAAAGGAAAAAAAGTGACAGAAATGATGAAAATGAAAGTAATTATAAAAGACATTATTTTCTTAATTTCAAATGCTTCAGTAGACAATTTTCTGTCTAATACAAAATAATGATATATTCTATAGCATTTGTACAGTATTTAGGATTAAAATGTATGATAACCATAGCATTAATGATAGGAGAGCTGAGAAAAATATGTTTTAAAGTTCACTATAGATGACACTTATTTATATTTATGAATATATCTGTATATATTCTGCACATATACCATATATAGCACATTCATATTCATTATATTCAAAAATACAAGTGTTAGTACATTTGAAGAAATTTACTTCTTTTGGTTGAACAATTAGTTTTCCAAAAAGTGGGTACATAAGTTTTTATGAGACATCTTACTGCTTTTATTCAAAGTGCTGTGTTTTCTTTTTCCTTGCCTGTTGTCACTGTCCAATGGACAGATAGTATTTTTGCTTGAATGTTATACAGGCTGTTTTATTCTTCAGCTGGTTATACCTCACATTTTAAAACCCTTGCTTATGTTTATTTCCCATATCATTTTATTAATCATATTAATATTTGTCTTCTCTCAAATAAGCAAGAACTTCACAGATAATAATTGTCCTTTTCCTTTTCTTCCTATCACCTAAAATTTTTTCTAAAGTTTAAATTATTTTTTTTTATGGTTATGTTCCTTTTGTATATTTAAAACCAGTGCCTACTTCAACAACAATAAGTTTTCTTAAATTAGTTTCACACCACTCTTCACTGTATGTAATGCTTCTTTTAAGGAGTACCTTTTGTAAATGTTTTCAAAGAGAGTGTGTGCAGAAGCTTTCACGAAAGTTAGGTACCTCAGAATGTACTTAAAACTTGCTTTTTAATGGTCATTTTCCAGGATATAAAATTCTAAGTTCCAAGTGATATTGATTCAGTATTTTGGAAACATTTCAACATCTTCTTGCTTTTGTTAATGTTGCTTGGGAATCTTATTTCAGTAAGGATATTTCTTTGGGGGCAATTTGCCATTTCTCTCAGGGAATGCTAGTATTTTATTTCTTTGGGAAGAATTTTCCAATTTTACCATAAAGAATCTGGGTTTTTTTTTTCTTACATATCCTGTTTTTTACAGCCTATGAGCCTTTTATACCTGAAATCATAATCAGCCATTTTTTTTTTTTACATTTCCAGTCATGATTTCTGTTATTTACAATCCTTCATTGGGTTTTTTTTCTTTCATTCTGAGACTTTAGTTATGAATACTGGCAATTCTATTCCTAGTTCTCTTCAAATTTTTTCTTTGTAATGCAATTTAATTTCTTCCTGATCTTTTTTTGGTAAGTTCCTTAACTTGATTTTTCAGTTCACACGTTTTGCATTTGACTGTGTTCACTTGATTATTCTATCTATTTAGTTCTTTATTTCGATGATTATTTATTTTAACATCCAGACCTCTGCTTGTATTATCTTTAGTTACCCTAAGCTGTTTTATGCTTTTCTTTAAGGACGCTGTTTTAAATTTCTTTCTTTCATGAACCATTAATTCTGCTTTCTCTGAAACAGGTTATTCAGTGTGTTATTCTACTTTCATAATCTTTGTGATTCTAAGACGTCATGTTAATACACTTTATTACTTTAGTTTATCCTGGCCATCTCAGCTATGTGCCTTGTCAGAGCTGAAGCCTTAGACTCATCCCTTCTAGATGAGTTAAGGAAGTAAGTGCATTTAGAGAAACTCAAGGCAAAGGCCTACTGGTGTCATGATCCATTTTACCTCTTTACTTTTTTGCTTCACCAGATGACTTGGTTCCTCATTGAGTTTTCCAGTGGCTTTGTTCTGGCTTCAGGTCTTTCCAAGAATATCTTCTCTGGGTTGTAATTATTTAGAAACTTGCTGTGGCATGAGAGTTTGCAGGAGGAGTCAGAGGCTGGCCTCTGTACATGTTTTTTTGTTGTTGTTGTTTGTTTGTTTGTCTGTTTTAGTTTTCTTTGAGATAAGGTCTTGCTCTGTCACCTAGGCTGGAGTGCAGTGGCACAAACACGGCTCATTCCAGCCTCGACCTCCTGGACCCAAGTGATTCTCCCATTACAGCCACCCATATAGCTGAGACCACAGGTCTCTTTTTCCTTGCCTGTTGTCACTGTGACAATGTGACAATGTGAGGTATAACCAGCTGAAGAATAAAACAGCCTGTATAACATTCAAGCAAAAATACTATCTGTCCATTGGACAGTGACAACACAGCTGTGTGCCACCACATCAGCTATTTTTTATTTTTTATAGAGACAGGGATCTCACCATCCTGCCCAGACTGGTCTCATGCTCCTGGACTCAAGCAGTCCTCCTGCCTCAGCCTCCTAAAGTGCTGGGATTACAGGTGTGAACCACCACACTCCACCTTTTGTATATAATTTGGTAACATTACCCCAGCTGGCTTTCAGGGATAGACTGATGTTATTATGCACCTTCAGCAGTTTCAGACTAGCATTACTGCTTGTTCTGTAGTGCCATGGAACCAGCTATTTCAGACACTAAGGGGTACTGGGAAGGTCACAATTAGGAGGCTTTTCCTTACCTTGTCTTCTGTCCTGACACCTAGTTGCTTTCTATTCAATGATATCTCTGCCACTAGTGTAATAGAACCCATTTCTGTCTCTCTTGAAGATTCTCACACTCGCATATGACTTGCATGTTAATGACTGCTTTGTTTAAATGGCCTTGAAATGTTTGATTCTGAATACTTAATATATGTGTGTACTCACTTAAATGCACAATCTCTAAAGAAAAATTTTCTTAATTTTCAAGGGAGAATGACAGAGAAAGATAAATTCATTTGTAGGACTTTTTCCAAACACACACACACACAATTCTATAAATGTCACTATTATTGTGGGTAATTTTACTGTTAAGCCTAAGTTGTAAACCCCTAGTGATTTGCCATAAGAAAATTACTTCCACTTTGAACGTATGGAATATCTGGACCATTTTCTTTTAAAATATTACATATAACAACTTGTTCTATTTGAGATTAAGGGCTACATATTTAATGTCTTTCTATTTACTCAACTACATAAGCATAATATTTAATTTAATTTGTAATGGGAATTTCATGTTTTTAATCAAGATTTTTATTACTTATTCAATATAAAGTCTTCATTTTGTATGCATAATAGTGCTTTTTGAAATGGTTGTTTTTAAATACTCAAAGAAGTTTTGTTATCAAAGTAAAATATATAAGATTTAATATAAAATCAGACTTAATTAAGGAATGAGAGGCCCTGTGGTATCCCCTATCTTGGACCGGGATACATTATTTTTTTAAACCCAGCATAGTTGAGGTGTAGACTATATTCAACTTTCAAAAAGCCTACATCTATATAAGTATATATATTTATAAATTTTTTATCAAATATCAACTATGACTATATATAGATACAGGTATATATATACTTACATATATTTGAATTTTAAATTATAACCCTGAATGTGTTTAAAGGGTACTTCACTTTAATATACAAAATATATATTGTCCTAGATTATGATATGTTTATGTTCATGCAAATTATATTAGCACTCTTTTTACAAAAAAAATATTTTCTTGGATTTACAAATCACCATTGTTTACAATTTTATTATATTTTCCCAATCACTTGAAATAGTAATAAATAGGTGAGTTTGAAAAAAGAATTGACCCCTGCAATATATGGAAATAGATTTGTTATGTCTTGTGGATGTGCCCTATTTGTGACTGTTCTCTCAATCGGAGGGAAAGTAAAATTCAAGAATTATCTTGTTTCACAGAGATGTGCTAAATGAAATGTGCTAAGAGATGTTGTAAAGAATGTGAAGGATTAAAAATAGTGTTGGTTGTAAGTGTTTAGTTTTACTACTTTGTTTACTCTTCTTGAGTTATGCTTGATATTATTTGGATATTAAATTTTCTTGTAGGTTACACTGAAGTAAAACAATATATTTTACACATATAAAATAAAGAAAGAAAGGTAATGAAAACATGGCTCTGGGATAATATCCCAAACTAGCTTGTTTGTAAGATTTGGGAGCTTTGTAATTTAGAAAGCTCTTTGTGATGTATTAATTAACTGAAAACAGGAACGCATTGTGTCCAAACAGTGCATATATTGCAAGGGTGCAATTTGCTGGAACAGCCTAAGTAGGCGATTGTGTTGTGAAACCACAATGAAAAGACTCAGGCAGAAAACAGCTTTCTGAAAATTGCACCTTTTGATGTGTTGGTGACATGAAATTGATAGAGTTAGGTGGAATAATGACTTTAAATATTAATCCTTCTCCTCAGACAGGCAGTATCTTGAGGTGCTCATTAGGTCTCATGTGGAAAGAGGATTTAGCAAATTCCATTTTTTTTTTTTTACTTTTCACAAAACTACTAAATATTTTTTATGTATACACTTAATCTGCTTGGGAGTTATCCAGAGCTGGGAAATCTGGGGAGAAGCTAGTCAGAATCACACTGCTAGCACTCCAGGAGAATCTGTACTGCGAGGTGCCGTGTGGTGCATGGTACACACTAACTCAGCTTTGGACAAGCCCACTGCGTCAATTTAATTTCAAAAGCAAAGCTTTGAGGTTTGATCCACTGGCCTTCCCTTCACTACCTTGCAGCCAAAAGCTTTCTTTTATAATGGCTGTGATTCTAGGCTCCTGGGGTGCTTCTGATGTTATGGCTTTTAGAGGAATACCACCATAAATGTAATACAGAGAAGTACAAAGACAATGTTTTCCACTTGTGTGCATATATTAGTAGTTGCCAAGAGTTTTCAGATCAGCCTTAAGGAAAATTGGTATTTGTTTATTTTTAATGTGTTCCCAGGGAATTAGATTTTCTCCTGCTTTTGCAGCATTTGCGAGAAAGGTACATATATATCCCAATGACCTTTCCAGATGTAATAAACTTTGAATAGCTGTTAAGTGAGCCAACATAGCATCAAAGCCTCGATAATGAACAACTACATGGCTGACCGTCATGATTTTCCTTATACTTCTGTTTTAACTAACACTGCAATTGATGTTTAAATAAGAAAACCACTTTATATGTGTGTGTTTCACTTTTCACTTATATGTAATTCTGTAATAAAAAGCATCATCTTGTACGATCTAGCATTTTAAGACTAAAAACAGGAAAGAAGACAAGGAATTGCTTTAGTGTTAAGAGGTATGAAACTAGATGGAAAAGAGCCAAAGGAAAGGTTTTAAAATACTGGTTATCAGAAAATTTAAAATATAAAGGTTTTATTAGGAATATTTTTAGACGATTGTGTGTGTGTTTCCAAGACAGAAGTTTCATTGCCTCAGACCTTTAAAGTGTACCTCCCAAGATAAAGTTTGGGAATGGAAGTTTCAGAAGTAATCTTTCTGTGGAGAAATGGTCTATCTGACCTCAGTGGGGTCTTTCTCTCTCCTTCTTTTTCTCTCTTTTACCACTTGGAGAAAAGCTGCGTGGGAAGCAAAAATTCCTCTTCTCACTACGTTTTGCACGTTGTCAGAATTTATTAACACAGTATTTTCAGAGGAATGACAGGGTTATTAGAAATTTCATGGCAGAAACTCAAAAACAATTCTGCATCCTGTTTGGTCAAAACTTGTAAAATTTTCAAGAACCCCAGAAGCAAAAGTGGTCTTCTAACGCATGTGTTAAATACAGATCTGCCAAGATTATAGAACTTGAGGTTGGGATAGAAAAATGGAGAGTCAAGTATACCAAGTCATATTATGCATTAGCATATGTGGAATAGATGTTATTATAATTTATGATAAACAAAGGCTCACAAAGATATATAAATACTTTCATTTAGAAGGCTAAACCTATGGATACCCCATATGGAACATTATCTGTGTTTATGCCATGCCAGGAAAATCAGTTAAATATCTTTTAAAATAATAAAAATATATTTTTAAATCCAGTCAATAAATTAATAATTTTTATTTAATATTTAAACCACTGGATCTGACCTCTTTTCTTTTGACTGGTAGTTTCATTGAATTGATTGGATTGGTAAGTATAGCATTCTGCTACATGGATACAAAATCGAAGAGTCATGAAGAATAAAAGAAGTTGAAAATAAATAAAACACAGGTGACTGTTTAGCTTCATTGAGAAAGAAGGAAATACTTTTTATAAAGATGTTTATTTACATCTATATTTACATATTTGGTCATTTAGTCAATTCATTCACTAAACACTTTGCAGCCTATTAGTCTTTACCACAAATCTAGGCATTACAGCAGATGATAGGAATACAGTGATAATATGACTTGGTATCTATCATCAAGGAGTATGAGACAAACAGAAAGTGGGATCAAAGGCAGGAGATATGGCAAGACAAAAGGGGAAAGTCTCCCTTATAAAACCGTTAGATGTCATGAGAACTCACTCCCTATCATGAGAACAGCATGAGGATAACCACCCCCATGATTAAATTACCTCCCACCTGGTCCCTTCCATGACACATGGGGATTATGGAAATTCCAATGCAAGATGAGATTTGGGTGGGGAAAAAGCCAAACCATAACAGAAGTCATGGTTGTATATTAACCTATGTACATTAGAAGCAAATGGCAAATTTCCCAAGGGCTGGAAGAGACAAAAATGATCAGAGAAGCTCCAAAGTTGTGGAGGTTTGTTTGTGGCTTTTGAGTTGAAATTCAAGCAGGTGTTTGACTGGCCAAGAGAAGACGATGTCAGAAAAAATTAAACTAATTTTTGCCATTACTGTCTATAGAATAAGAGCATACTTTCAACAGCAGTTGGGGACTATAATAAAATTCTGGGGGTAAAATCCCAACTAATGTAGAATGATTGTTAACTTATGTCTGTAGTCAAGACCAGCCATACACCAAAATTATGAAATAATTTATTTTCTCTTGTTATGTAAACTATAGTTCTGTTAGTTGTACTTGCCATTTATACCAGGCCCCCAGATTTTCATGCTACCCACAGTGTTATGCTGTCAGTCCCCTTCAGAATTGCTTGTGAGGCAGCTCTCCCCTATCCTATCTCTTCTACTTTGTGCTCCATTGCTTCTCACTTAGTGGTTGATAAAAATCAATGTGATAAGCTAATTTACTTAACAGCTTGATTATTAAATCTCCAAGGGTTTTTGAATTTTGAATAGAGGACTCTTGGATGTTAAAAGTCTTAATTCGATAGAATTAATTAGTGGGTTTTTAGTGGGGGAATACATTTTGTTGGTGCACAACATGCAATAGAGAGGAAGATTCCAGAAATATTCAAATGTCTTCACACATCTACAATTTGATGAGAGAAGAATTAATAATAGATAATACATTTTTGAGGAACAGCAAACTCAAGTACAAATACTAGAACTTTGGGAATTAAAATCTCATACCTGACATCATCTAAATTTTCACTTTGGGTACTTTGTGTCTTTGAGTCTCAGTTTTCTCATATTTATAGAGATAATAACAGTTATGATATCAATAGTGGTTAGGATCAAGAATGAATTAGGTACAAGTTCCTTATAAAGTATAAATGTACATTATTATCACCTCATTAAGAAACATTTAGGTTTGCATACATTAAAATTGTTTTTTTCCTACGTTGTTCTTAATTCAATAAAATACCTGCAGGGACAACCACAAGAGAGATAGCTGAATTTGCAACTAAAGAAGTTTATTCTGGTGCATATCTATGAGTTTTCTAAATAGATTATGTGTCTTAATGTTTTTGTGAAACATCAAAAAATGGAAGGGATTAAAACATAAAAGTATAGTGTGGCTCTAAGATGGCGTCAGGAAGAATAAAGATAAAGTTAACTAATAATTACAAAAACACCAAAGAAAACAGAATAAAATTTAAGTTGTTTACAGAATCAAATAATATGAATAGACATAGATCTGTTACTTAGCATATGTGATATAAATTAATATATAACAAGAAGAAGAGTAATGACTTAAATCCTATTTAGGAGGTTGGGACAAAGGAAAACAGCATCAATGCACTATTGTAGGCAGAATTAAGTAATAAACTCTATTGGGCAATTTAGGAGAACCTATCAAAATTTAACATGTATGTATTTTTGACCCAATATTTTCTCTTTCATTTTTCACACAGCATGTATGTTCACACTGGGCATACCAGTGATTTATTTATTTTTACCAGTGATTAGAGACAAGCTGAATGTCAGTCTGTGGAGAAATGTTTATAACATTCTCCAAATTAAAAAAGAGAAATGACCAGAAAAGTAGGAACTATACTTTCACTTGGTAACCTTTTCTGGAATGTGAATGTGTGTGTGTGTGTGTGTGTGTGTGTGTGAGAGAGAGAGAGAGAGAGAGAGAGAGAGAGAGAGAGAGAAAGAGAGAGAGAGAGAGAGAGAGAATTACTGCTAGTAGAATGCACAGGTGGTAAGCAACACATGGAGAGAAAGTAGGTAGTGAGTTAGCACTTACACCTAGACTTTGGCGTCGAATCTGAGTTCGGAAATGTCCTACCTAAATCTAGTTTCAGAAATATCCTATGTATTTAATTATGGGTCAGTTTTGTATTTTTTAATCTCTCCAAGCCTCAAGTTTTCTCTCATATTATTTAAGGATTGAAATGACACTACATTAAGATTGCTGGAAGAATTCAACAGAAACTAAATAAAAGGTGTCAAGTAAGATAGCAGCCATCAAGTACTATGATATTAAAAGGAATACACAAATATAATCGATCATGATAATTTAGGCAAATAATAGGGGAGTGTCAAATTTGTAGCACCAGGAGCAGTAGCAGCAGAGACAGAAAGCATTATACTTACCATATCTTTTCCTTCTGTAAAGGGGAAAGGAAGCTCTCCCCTAAGAAGGATTGATGAGCACAAAGCAGTCTCCCATTAGGCTAAAGAATATTGTAGTTGAAACATTACACTATTGAATATCTGCAGAAGCATTCCCCCTTTTATAGGAGGTTTGCTTGTGTAACTTCTCAGAGAGTTTTCCATTTAGCATTCTTTTCAAGTGCACTGAAAAACAAATCTTAAATATATAAGGTAAGTCTGAAATAGGTGTTTCTTGTCTCCTAAGAGACTGTAACATAACAATTGAATAAAAACCCCAAAAGGTAAATTGCTCCGAACTAACAAAATAAATACAAAAATGTTAAATGTAATGCTACCATATCTTTAGGCAAGACAATTTCTTGTGCTTTTGCCTCCTTTTCCGTAGATAAAATTAGGCTATGGTGATTTTAAATAAAATGATCAAGATAAAATGCTTAGTGTGGTTCTTGGCTGATAATGAACAATCACAAAAATCTTGTTATCATTAGTATCAGATAGGAAAATTAGTAAACACATAGTATTTGGAACAGAGAAGAATTATTTCTTTTTTTTAAGTCTAAATATTTTAGTTAATGGCAAGTTAGTTTGATCCAAGAGGGTGGAAATATCACAAAACAGATAATAGACTTTGACATTGCATTAAGTAGAAGTTAATAGTGTTTTCACCATTAATAAGTGAACACTATGTAAAAGGTGAATAGTGAACACAATATAACATTAGTGCTGTCATAAAGGAAAATAATTGTTTTATCTTACACAGTTAATATATCATGTGAAGGACCCAGTTATGAAAGTAATATTATAAGAAGGTTTTAAACAAATTTTGCAGTGGTGAAGAAGCTGGAGGAATTGATGAGTTTTTATCTTCAAGTATCTACAGTTTTTATGCCTGAAATGACTAATAGATTAGGATTAGGTGTAGAAAGTTACAGTAATCAGATTTAGAGCAAATATGTGGACAAAGTAGACCCATTTGATAATTCAATGGGATGTTTTAGAGGTTGAGATCTTCTTTTATCATCAGCTTTCAGTTATCTTTAGTTTACACTTGATGAAGTGTGGCAAATAGTCAGTATCCTTGCCACCAGGGTCACATCCAGAACCTGTGTCATGTATCTCCAATCAGCCAAGGACCTCCTCCCTCATTGAACTGATACGTAGCCTCAGATTGTTTCAGATGGAGCCTCAGAGTTATTCAAAAATTATAGTCATTGACAATTAGTTATAATGTTGTTTCTCCCTAGATGATCTCCAAAGCCCTGTAAAGTATAATATCTCATAATATTAATGTTGAAACTATAATTTATCACCTCTAGATGATACGTGGCATTTTCCCTTTATTTACTTATATAAAAATAAAGGGAGTAAAATTTTTAACCCGTGTTGTAATGTCTATCTCTAACAATAAATGATGTTGAGATATTCCTCAAGTCTCAAAAGAATCACCAGATGGTATGTTTTCTAGACAAGTCAAATTTACAACAATGCGTTTTTACATTTTGCAAAACAACATAAAGCCTAATAATGAGATCTGAATTCTGCAAATACTAAATAAATCTGCAAGTATAACATTCTTCTCTCCTAGTGAACATCCTGTGAATTCATAAATATTTACATATTACAAGTTATAATTATGTAGTACTGCGGAGAAGAGAAAATGTAACTGTATATTTATATCCTACAAGAATATAAAAGAGCATTCATAAATTACAAATGTGCATTGTTCTAAGAAGGGTACCTACTGAGCTTTTGTATCTTAAGGCCAACACATAAGACAAGTTTTTACATCCCCCTATCAATGGAATAAAAATTATAATTGTAAGTTTGAATGACTACCGGTTGCTTATTATAGTTTCTATTAATAGTTATAAACGATTATGTATGAGTACATTATTGTAGGTATTTGATAATGTAGAAGAGAAAGTTTGTATTGCTACAGGGATAATCTGCCTTAAGAATCTGACAAGCATGATTATAGAAAATACTGCAAAGTATGTATTTGCTTTAAAACAATAGCCTAAAATAGTGCAGTTAAATACCATCTTATTACTTTTTATATTAGTTGGCTTGACACAGTAAATTCTGTATCATACATTAATCTGAACACTAATAAAGTTCTGCTAAATATAAGAGACTTTAAGTTTAGATATTTGTGGTTCCTATGTTTGTTCTGAGTTATCTGAAAGGTTTAAAAAATGAATATTGAGAAATGTTTTCTACATTTCTGTGGGGGATTTTCCAAATAAATTTTCATCATTTACACTTATTTTTATTATCTATTTTCATACTCTCCTTTTTTATTATTTTCACCACAAAATATTCCAACAGTTTAATTACTTCATGACTGTATTTTTATGCATATCTCTGCAGGTACGTTTATATATTTGAGTAAATTCAGCTCTTAAATAGTCTAATCTCTGAGGTTGACAGCACTTATGTAGCAGTGACCTCCAGTCATCTGATCAAATTTTGGGTTACTTACTGGCTATAATCAAATATATTCTCATCTCTTATTTGAACAAATCATACAGAAATTGAATACAATTTTTTATGAACACTAGCAATATGTTCAGTTCTCTGATAATTTTGACATTAAAATTCCATCTTAATAATCCCATCCTTCAGGCTTTGAAGACTCTTAAGGTATTAAAGCAAAAATTATCCTAAGCAGTTAGATTATAATGTATTTAAAGATTAGACATTTCATGTTGAATATTAACTGCTCCACTTCCTAGGAAAAGAAAACTATGCTGATTTTCTTCTTCCATAATTTATACATTTCAAAGGCTGGCTATCCAAGTTTTAAACCATGGTTACAGAAAAACATAATTTAAATGGACTTAAATGCTACATAGAGTTTCAAAGATATATGCAAAGGCATATTTCGATAAATTAGAAATATTCACAGCAGTTATTTAATTATATTTCAAAATAATATACTACAGAGTCATCAAACATTAACTATGGCAAATGCTTTACAGACAGTAAAGTAGTTAACTAAAATAGTTAACACTTCTATTGAAAAAAATGATTTTGCACCCTATTAACCCTAGGTAATAGGTGAGATGTATGTTGAGTATACTTTATTATGTGGAATGAGAAAAATTAAAGGCAAATGTGAATTAGTAGGTGAGAAAATAACCTATTATATTGTTTCCCAGGCTTAACGAGACAATATGATACCATCTATTATATTCTTCTACTTCTGGAAGGCCTAAATGTGACCTATTCACAAAGTTGAGAGCCAGTCCTATTTTAAACTTTTTTCAAAGTACAGTATTTTGAGCCTATTCACAGATTTCAAAAGCAATAACTTATATCAAAGCTTATTTTTTTCTAAATTGGCTTTGTTTTTATGGCCATGTTTCTATAAGATGTGATCATTCAGTGTCTATAAGATATGATCATTCAGCATGATAAACCTTTATTTGCATGCATTTTAAAGAAAGGAGGTTTGCAAACTAATAAAAACTATCTTTATAATAGCCTGATTATGCCTTTATCATTCATGACACAAGGGAGTACAGTTGACTCTTGAATAACATGGGTTTGAACAATCCACAAATCTTTCTTCAATAAATTTACACCCTGTTTGCCTGCCTCATCTGTCTCCCCTTCTATCTTCTCCACCCCTGCCACACCTGAGACAGTAAGACCAACTCCTCCTCATCCTCAGCCTACCTTCCATTTAATGAATAGTACATGTATTTTCTCTCCTTTATGATTTTGTTAATAATATTTATCTCTAGCTTACTTTATTGTAAGAATACAGTAACACATATAACATACAAAGTATGCGTTAATCAATTGTTTTGTTATTGGTAGGTCTTCCTATCAACAGAAAGCCATTAGGTAAGTTTTGGGGGAGTAAAAATTTATAAGTGAATTTCAACTGTGTATGTAGAGAAATCAGAACCTCTAACCCTGTCATTGTTCAAGAGTCAGCTGTCATAATAGGGATAAGCTAAAATGAGTAGAAATATCTACAGTATACCTCTTTGTGTAGTACATGATGCCATTATCTTAATGGCCAAGTTATCGTAAGTAGTGAGCCTGGAATTGAACAATGTTACTTCTACTGCATTCCATTGTTTAAAGCAAGTTACAGGGCTGACCCAGATTCAAAGTGAGAGTAGACTACTGAACACTGGGAAGACATATTCATCGGGGTCTGTCTTTGAAGCCCAGTAGCCACAAGAAGAAAGTAAATTTATTGTAGATAGAGAGGTTTAGTGGGGTAACCATCTGGATCCCGCTGGAATCCACCGGGAAATGTACAGAATTACCACACATTTACCTTATTTGCGAGGGGTGGAAGCTGAGGTATCTATTCACCAACTCCTATTTGGCATTGTTGAAAGGATGCTTTTGTAAGAATAAACATAGAAACTTCCTGGCACCTCAGGCCTGAGGTACATAGGTGGAGCACACAGCCTAGGACCGAGAAACCCCTCTCAAAGAAAGCTGCAGGAACTTACAAGAAGATGACAGAAGGCAATATAATAGAATTCTAACAGGATATGGAATAAGTGTGTGAACATATTTGTACAGCTTACAAAAGTAACAACAACAACAACAACAACAAAAACACTTACCCAAAGGAAAAAAAACCTTATTAGTATAAGTGCTTGTTTTTTTTTTTCTCCATTCATACTGCCCACTACTCTCACCCACAATGGAGTAGCCACTATGCTGAATTTTGTTTTAATCACATCTTGGATTTTAAAAAGGATTGTTTCTCCAGTGAGGTTTTTATCTGTAAAAATTGCATCACTTAATTTTATCTGTTTTGGAAATGTATGTAAATGGAATGATAACTGTCTGCATCCTTCGGCAACTTACTCATTTTACATTGTTTTTCAAATCCATGTGTTTATGCTTGAAACTGAAGTTCATTCATTTTATCTGCTTTATGCTATTTCATTATAAATCTATCACCTTTACTCCATGTCACTGTGGAAGAATGTTTTTTTGCTGGATTCCCTAGGAAACAGAAGAGCATGACCACTACAGCTTTATTAGATGATGGGAGTTGAGGATTGGGACTGCAATCTCAAGACAGAATAAGTGACAAAAAAAAGAAAAGGGAAATAAGAAAGATGTGTGAGCAAAAAATGTTGGAGCAATTTTGAGCAAATCAGAACTTCAAAAGAAAAACCACATCAATATGTCTAGGTAAGTTGAAAATCTCTACCGTACATCATAATGATCTGTCAGGGAATATGATCGAAAAAGCAAATAATTTTTCTACCAGCTCCTTCCTATTGGACTTATCATTGTTCAAACTTTATCTTGCAAATCACCAATTCCCCAGCACTACTGAGTTGGATCTCTGTTCCCTACGGAGAAATACTGAGAAAGCCAGATTGTAAACTATGCAGTACCACTATCCATAGATGTCCAGAAGTTGTAATAGAACCCAGATGCTCCATGAGTCCTCTCAAGTGGAGCATTCATACTGGGGATTTTGAATTAATTAAGTAAATGCTTGCAGCAGGCTGTTAATACATAACTTCTAAAAAGGTAGGGAATTTTCTGTGTATTTGCAGTTTGCTAAAAATTTATCATGAAAATATATTTGACGTTATTAAAAATTTTTAACCTATTGGAATATCATGTCATTTTTATTATTTAGTCTATTAATATGAGGAATTATATTCTACTTTAAGCTATTGAACCAACCCTGCATTTTTGAGGTGAAACCAATTCAGGTATGATAGGTCATTACTTTATGAATAACTGGATTTGTATTGCGAATATTTTGAGATTGTTGCTTCTATGTTCTATGTTTATGAATGAGATTAGTTTGTAATACTTTCTAGTACTAATCTTTCTTGGCATCAAATTATGTTAGCTTCATAAAAATATTTTCATTTATTTTTTGCTACTGCTAGAAAATTTTGTAGAAATTTAGCTAAGCTTCAGTGTTTTCTTACGGTAAGATTCTCTATCCACTGACTTAATTGATTTATTAGATTTGTGACCACTCAGGTTTGTACTATTTCTTAACACAATTTTGGTAAGTTGTATTCTTGTAGAGTATCAGTTTTCTGGTTTCAACTTTATTGTGTAAAACGAATTTACACAATAAAGGAATTTATTGGGATATATCTTTGCATCTTCTAAAGTTATAAAACCTTGTTATTAACATTGCCCTATTTTCCTTTCTATTTTTTAAAATTAATATTGCAAAGTTTGGATTTACCTAATTCCTTTGGAGGAATCACATTTTACTATTTGATTGTTTTTTTACTTTTGCTTTTCATTTCATTAACTTCTGATTTATTTTTCTTTCTTTTTCTTTTTTTGATTTTATTCTGCTGTTCATTTTAAAATTTCTAAAGAAGAGTGTCTTGTTCAGTGTTTTTCTATTTTATCTCTACTAATCTAGGCTTTTAAGACAATACATTTTATTGTAGCATCTTTGTTAGCTATATCCCACACATTTTAATAATATTATTATAATTGTTAGTTCTGATTAATTTCTAGTGTACATGATTGTTCTTATTAGAATTAGGATTTCTAGGACTGCTTTAACATTTCCTAACATACATATTTTCTTATTCTGTTACTTATAAAATTTATGTTTTATTGTCATCGTGGTTAACTAATGTGCTCTGTATGTTGTCAATCTTTTTAAATTTGCAGGGGAAACATGTTTACCTTTGGTAACTATTTTATATGTATAAAAATAATATGTATTCTTCAATCGTTGTGTATTCTGTTTCATAAATGTCCATTTTCTAAGTGTATTGTACTTTACAATTCTTCCATATTCTTAACTCAATCAGTTTGCTCAAACAATTAGTGACGGACTATGCTAATATCTGTTATCATAGCACAGCATTAAATCACTTCTTATAATTATGTTAAGTTTTGCTTTATATACTTAAAAGTTATATCATTATGTGCATACAGTATCAAATTACTATATCTACTATAGGAAATAATTTGTTATTATGTGATGTCCCTCTTAACATATAATAATAATTTTTACAATAAGTAAGTTTTGTCTAACGTTACTATTCTCCATTGTTTTTTAGTAATTGCTTAATTCATTTTTTTCAATCCTTTGACTTGCAAATATCCCATGTCCTTAAGTTATAGTTGTGTCAAGATTTCCTTTTTTTGCTGAAATGTTTATTTCATTTACATTACTTTTCGTTACTAATATACTTGATTAAATGACATCAAATTACTATGTGTTTCTTATTTGCCTTGGTTTTGTGCTTCTTTTTGCCCCACCCCACTTTTTCTGCTCTCTTTCAGACTGATTCACCTTTTTTTCTTAATCTAGTTTTCTTTTTCTTTTTAGAAATCACAAAGTCTATCTTTTAGTCCTTAGGTATTTGAGAGGCTTATTTATCTATACAATAGTCCCCTCTTATTTACAGGAGATACGTTCTAAGACAGCCGTGAATGCCTAAAACTGCAGATAGTACCGAACTCTATATCAACTGCTTTTTCCTATAAATACATATCTATGATAAAGTTTAATTTATAAATTAGGCACAGTAAGAGGTTAATCAAAATAACTGATAATAAAATAGAAATATTATAACAATATACTTTTCACAAGTTCACAGATCTTACTGTAGGTTCTAATACCTTAGTATAGGACTTTATTTCTTTCCTTAGGTTGATAACTTTTACTTTTCATTTAAAGAAAACACTTTATGGCTTCTCTTTGTCCTACTCAAATTTCCAGCACCACTATTCTTGCACTTTGGGGCTATTATGAAATAAAACAAGGATACCTTGAACACAGGAACTGTGATACCAGAAAAGTCAATCTGATAACCAAGATGGCTACGAAGTGACTAACAGGTGGGTGGCATAGACAGCATATATGCTATAATATATAGACAGAATATATGCTAGAAAAAGGAATGATTCACATCCTCAGCTTGATGGAGCCAGACAGTGCAAAATTTCATCATGCTATTCACAGTCGTGCACAATTTAACACTGAAGAATTGTTTATTTCTGGAATTTTCCCTTTAATATTTTAGTACCATGGTTAATGGTAGATAACTGAAACCATGAAAAGTGAAATTTCAAAAAAGGGAGACTAGTGTACCAGTATTAGCATTCTCCAAAGAAACAATAATGTATATATCCATATGTATATCTATATTTTATATATATTTCTTTATATATCTGTATCTTTATATGTGTGTGGATGTATATATAGATAGATATATAGATATAGTAAAAAATTAAGTCACATGATTATGAAAGCTAAGTCCCTAAATCTGTAGTAGGCAAGCTGGAGACCCAAGAGAATCAATAGTACAGTTTTAATCTGAGTTCAAAAGGCTTGAGAACCGGAACTGTTGGTGTAACTTCCAGTTCAAATCCAAGACTAAAGGGAGAAGACCAATGTCCTACCTTGAAGACAATCAGGCGAGAGACAATTTTTCCTTACGCAGCCTTTAGTTCTATTCAGGATTTCAACAAATTTTATGAGGCCAACTCACACTGGAGAGGGCAATCTGCTTTACTCCATCTTTAACAAATTCAGTTATTTTATCTTCTGAAATCACCCTTACAAACATACCCATAAAAAATGTTTAAACAAATTTCTGGGCACCTGGTGGCTTAGTCAAGTTGACACAAAATCAATTTTACCTCTACCCAAATGATATAAAGATCTTAGAATACTTTAACTAAGATTATCCAGCTCTAAAAATGTGTGTAACTCCTGTTTGAAATTTATCTGTATCTTTTACCCTAAAGTCAGATACTTTGTTATTGTTTCAAGTAACTAAAGTTTAAGTTTGCTTAAACGTTTACTGATAGTAGTATGCATTCCTTCTTAATTCACCTGGGATCATTTTTCTTTTGCCTGTGGCCCCCTTTTTGGATTCATGTTAGTGAATTCTCTTTTTGGTCAACACTTTTGCTTTATGCTTTGTACTTTTATTAGACAGTTATTTGTAAAAGCCATTTTTTTCTGGGTATGTAGTTGGAGGTGGACAGGTTTATTTTTATTTTATGTAGTTTTATTTCTTCTCCCAGCACAATAAAATAATTCAGACATCAATCTAATTGTAATTTTGTTGTAAGTAATCTCTAACTTCTCTTTGGCCTTCTTTAAAATCTTTTTATTATTAGGAGTAGTGTTTTAAGATCTTCTCAGTTTGTTTGATAATTCCTACCTATGTGTGAATTTGTTTCATGTGTCTTCCTTGAGTTATTTGAATTTCTGAATATATAGGTTTGTGTATTTCCTAATTTCTGAGCCATTATAAACATTACTTATTTAGATGCTGCCTCTTCCCTTCATATAACTTCTTTTTGGAATTCTGGTTGTATTAATGTTAAATCCATCTCATTCTAGCTCTTAGCCCCTTTCCATTAATCTTTCTCTTTCTAATTTCTCTCTCTCTCTCTCTCTCTCTCTCTCTCTCTCTCTCTCTCTGTCTGGTACATTAGATAATTTTAACACTATCTGTTGCTTTGCTGGATCGAATCTGTCCCTTGAGTTTTTTATACAATTGTATATATTTTTATAAAGAACTATTTTTCACTTTTTCATGTTCATACCCTGTTTCTGTTTACAGATGATGAATTATGAGGGCATGGTGTTTCCCCCACAACCCAGTGTCAAGTTTTAGACAGGAAACTTTTCTTGCTGACTTTTTTCAAGGTTCAATTTTTTTTTCATTCACCTTTCTCACAGTGAAACACTTCGGGTCACAGGTTTATGTTTGTACCCTCTATATAAACACCAAAAATAATTTTTTAAAAGTTATTTATAAGAGAAAAAGGCCAAGAGTGGTGGCTCATGCCTGTCATCCCAGCACTTTGAGGGGCCGAGGCAGACAGATCACGAGATCAAGAGATGGAGACCACCCTTGCCAACATGGTGAAACCTCATCTCTACTAAAAATACAAAAATTAGCTGGGCGTGGTGGCGTGTGCCTATAGTCTCAGCTACTTGGGAAGCTGAGGCAGGAGAATTGCTTGAACCTAGGATACGCAGATTGCAGTGAGCCAAGATGGGGCCATGGCATTCCAGCCAGGGCAACAGAGTGAGACTCCATCTCAAAAAAAAAAATGCAAAAATTTAAACTCCTCTGTTATTTTTTTAAACACATATAATTATTTTATATTCTAAATCTGATAATTATAATTTTTACAAGTGCCTTTTTATTGTCTGTTTTTGTTGCTGGTTCTCATTCACAGTACCTTGTTTGTGTGTGTGTATTATTTTATAATGAATATTGACTTACATTTTTCTTGGAATATAATCTTGTGGAATATCTGCCACTTAGAATGAAATTGAGCTCACCAATATCTATTTCAAAATTCTATTCCCTTGGGGATATCACTGTTACAGTGCATTTTAAATTGAATTATTTATGGGAGAATTTTCAGACCGTGAATCATAAATTCAGAAAACAAACCTGCATAAGGGCCAGTTTAAGATTATGAATTCTAGCTGGGTGCAGTGGCTCAGGCCTGTAATCCTAGCATTTGGGAGGCTGAGGCATTAGGATTGTTGAGGCCAGGAGTTTGAGACCAGCCTGGGCAAGATAGAGAGACTTTGTCTCTATAAGAAAACAATTTTAAAGATTGTGAATTCTGAGGTCTTAGTGTTTCCCCTATAACCCAGTGTCAACCTTTAGTCCAGCAACTTTTCTTGCTGACTTTTTCTTCAAGGTTTAATTTTTTTCTCATTCATCCTTCTCACAGTGAAACACTTTCGGTCACAGGTTTATTTTGCAGTCATTCTGTTAGACTATCTTTCTCAGATGGTCCCTAGGCTTTATGTCCCATTCTCTGTTCTCTGAGCAACCACCAAAATGAAAGCGCAAGTTCTCCAGGGTTTCACAAAAGCCTTCAAGATAAAATCTCACTTTGGTATTTATTTCATTCAGGATTCCTACATTCACTTTATTTTAGCTTTGTAGATTCTTTTCCTTTGTGTCAGTTCATAGTTGTATTAAAAGCCAACTTTATATTCATTATGCGAAAGTGTAGCTATTTAAATGTGGGTGTGAGCATTACACAACAAGATCCTGTAAGAAAAACTGAAAAAGCATCAGTTATTTCAATGGAAAATTTTAATGTAAGAATTAGTTACACAGACCTTGAAGTACAGAAAGGGAAAGTAGGATCACTGAGGTAACCTGGAGATGGTAGCTGCCTAAAAGAGATTCCATGTCTGTGACTGGGGAACAGAGAAGATTGGTGGAATTGTTAGAACTTAAAAATTTAAGAGTGGCCCTACCAACCTGAGACTCATGTCTCTGAGGAAGAAAGGGTGAGCTGCTAAACCCTATCCTCAGAAGCTCTAAAGATGGACCCTAAGGATTCAGAATCCCTAAAATGACCCCTAAGGAGAAGGTGCTATGAGAAAACGGGACTGCATAGCTGATTCTGGTTCATTAAATGCCCACAGGATGCTCTTTGCGGAGATGGAAATCAGATTTTGGAGAAGGGACTGTCAGCCAGCTTGTGATAGTATACTATTTTCAAAGATGGATAATAAGCTGGGTCTGAAAACATGAGGGGAAAATTTCCTGGAATCCAGAACAAACTCATTGCCAGTATGAAGAACACTGGATGAATCAGAATAACAGAATTAGGAAGCAGAATAGAACCAAAAAAAGCATCCTTTCTTTCTTGTCCATGTATCCAACTACTATTTAGCACCTCCTATTGAGAAAACCTAACAAGAGTCAGTTAGGTTTGCAAAGTATATTTTTAGAATACTGGTCCTAACACTACTGTAGATTTGAAGCTGGGAAATAGTAACCTCATAACCAGCACAAAAACATTTTATAATACTACATATGATATTTATTGACTGAATTTCCATGGTCGTCATTCTCAAAGGATGTGGTCAAATAGATTAATTAAATGAATTTAATAGGAAAACAGTAAAGTTAAAAATAATTCAACATCAGTAAAATAATTTGACTGAATAAACATATAATTTATATAATTCCTAAAAATTGTATCTTGTAGTTCTTTATGCCACTGTTCTTCACTACTACAATATGCTTCACTGTCATCATCAGCCAGCAGAGAAATATAGTCAGAAGTGGAGGGTCCTGTTTTAAGCTGCTGAGAGTCAGAAGCAAACAAGTGTACTTGGCTCCCCAAGGGCTGTGGGCAACGGAAGGTAACCTGCCTTCACAGTTAAAAGGTTGTAGAATGCCACTCAGTGAAGTCTTGGTGGCATTATCAGCTGCTATTAGCTTGGCTAGTGTGTCTTTGTTATTATTAGGAACATACACTTTCCTGGAGAATTTGAACATTGTCTAATACATTTACCTTTCTTCTATTCTTGGCAAATATGTGTACTCTTCCACAAAAGAAATTTAATTTTTATCACATCAAATATTCCTTTGTTGAATAATAAGCCCTTATCAATTATATAAAAAAATAAAATAATATTTTTTTGTGTGTGGTTTGGAACTACCTTTTTAACTATGATGAAAGTTGATGTAGTAGTACTTCTCCAAGATGGTGTATTGACGTCACCATTTATTCTGGTTTGCAGTAAGCCTCAAAGTCAAATATTTTATGGAGTAAACAAAATGTTCATATTTATAAGAATGCATTTCCTTCAGGATAGAAACTGTTCTGTGTCATTCTGTGTTTTCCTTCGCACTCAGACACTCTGACTCCAGGTGTAGTTTTATGTATCCACTAAGAATAGTCAGAAAGACTTATGAACAAATTGAAATTTATGGAAACCAATGCATGTGTTAAGTGCTTCCCGATTAAAAGAGATTTGTGAAATTGTACATAGATAGATAGACAGATAGATACAGATATGCAATACCAATGACTTCAAATATGTATATATTTGAAACAAAAAATTTTGTAGTAAATTATTAGTACTAGTATAAAATTTTGGAGATTTTTTTAATTTTACACTTAATGCAATATAAAAACTGTTATTATAAATGTAAAATCAATTGGTTACTGTATACTCACAGTGAAATCTATTTTAAACACATTTTACCACACAGCATATGACATTAGATATACATTTATTTAGAGAAAAACAAATTCCGCTTTAATAAATAATTAGACATTCAGAAATCATGTTTTACTACTCTATAAGCCTTTTCTGTATCAAGCAATATATTAAGAAATAAGTAGTTACCCTTAAAATATTAGGATGAATTTTAAAAGCTCTCAGTATGTCTATACACCAGGCCTCACAAAGGAAGAATTATTGAAACCATGGTGTTGCACGTGCACTAGCACTACACAAAAGGATAATCACATTCGACTATAAGATGATTATTTAAGACTACCTTAATATATGTCAATATTTTTGGAGATATATTTTAATTTTTAACATATTGAAATTAAAGATGATAAAAATGCACTTTTCAATGTTTATTTCCTTTTAAAGATATTATTTTAGGCAATTCTACAATTTTTGTTATGACTTTAACCAACAAGTTTTCAACATCATTTTAGGCCAATATTTAGTACAATAAAAGCATTGTGTTTATGTAATGTATATTCTATTCCTATGGCCTATGAGTTGATCTAGGCCACATCAAACAATAACTTTTAAATATTTTAACTTAGGTCTTATGATTTATTAGTAAGCCTGTAACAATAGCTTTGCAAACAATTTTATCACTACTTTTGCCGATCTTCAGAAGTTAAAATCCATTTTCAAGACAAAGAATGAGATTTTGTTGTTAGTATTGATTTTTTTGACCGCTAGAAACATCAAATATAATAAGACAATGTAGTTTTTTATAATATTACTTTATTTGCCTGAAAACATTTCTTCATGGAGCTTACTATAAGAATAGTTTCTATGTAAGCGACTTTAAATCCCTGGGAACAAGATATCATCTCCTGTGAGTTCTTTTTTTTCTCCCTTTTTATTCTCTTTTTTCCTTTTCTTCCCTTCTCATTTTTTCTTTCCTTCTTTCTTTTTTTGTGAGTTCTATTTTTCCACTGTGATAGACTTACCATTTTATTTCTTTAAATAATTATTTAGAAACTGGTAGATTAGTTCAAAATAAAGAGTATAATATTGATCATTCATCGCTTGGTACCAATGACATCATCATTTTTGTCTTTGTTTTTTTAAAAAAAGAAGTCTTTTTCATTCTAGACTATGAGAGACTTGGGATGTGACTCCCTGTCCAAAAATGCTAAGTGCCTTTTTATACTTCACAGTGGTGGTGTGTAATGATCTGGTATGTGATGTTTGGTTAGCTTCATCAAGGGTTTGTAACCAAAGTAGGAATAGCTCTCCTCTTGTGGTAGTAGGAAACATTTTCACTTGTTCTCTCCCCTCCCCTATTGTGCAGTTAATACAGGGGCTATGCTTGTCAGTGTGTGTAACTAAAAGCCAAAATCATTTTCTCTAGATTTTCTGGGCCACTTTCCTAGGGCAGAAGTCAGTAAACCCTGTAGGTTTGTGTTTCAGGCACACAAATTTTCCAAGAGAATGTCAATGCTGTCTAATACTCTCACCTCCCCTCTGTTACTGGCCAATTTGTACACACTAACACAAAAGTACTTTACTTTTTCTTTGTATCAAATATTTTATTCTTTAAATAATAGTTCTCTATTTATTATATAGATAAAGAAGAAAAAAGATGACAATCTTCTTAAGAATTCTGCTTTATGCACTCATATGTTATTTCACTTAATTTAAACCTTCCCACCATCTTGAATAAAATTACTTCCAAATCTATAGTCATAATTAAAATTTGTCACATGTGCATAATTTTTACATTTTAAAATTTGCATGGTTTTGATGGGAGCCAATGTTTTTTGGCATTGTTTGCTTTTCTAGTGGAAGAAACCATTATGACTGTGTGACCATATAATGCATTTTTTGTTATAACTTATAATTCTCCATTTTTATGTAAAATTGTTCATGTACATTTGTTCATGTAAAATTGATTTTGAACACACACATACCCACATAGATACACACACACACATTTATGTGTGTTGCAGTGTTCTTCTTCACTATTTGCCCATACAGTGACACTTTATAGAGATAAGAATAACTGCACACTTTACTTTCAAGATATATGTCTTTTTAAGATCCTTAATGGATTCTAACTGTCCAATAACACTGAAATAACTGTGGTCATAACATATTTTTTTCCTCTTGGATTGCCAGCACAAAGGAACACTCCTCACAAACTAGTATAGAAGTTATTGCTATTCTGTGTTAGAATGTACTGTATATGGGCTTACCTTCTCTTGTGAATATATTCTGAATGCTTAGTTAAAAAGTAATTCTTAGCCTGTTCACAAAAGGAAGGAGATTATATATATATATATATATATATATATATATATATATATATTAAAAATATAATATAAACATAATTATATATATATATAAAATCAGAAATAATATTTTTGAAACCATGCTATAAGATGTATCCAGACACAAGGTGATAAGAGCTTGACTAACACATGATAAAGAGGAATCCTTATTCAGAACTCTTTTTAGAGCATTCATAGGGCACTCTTCCTTACAATTTTACACCCCCATAATTGTAGACTCAGAGTGGTAACAGTCCTGGAAGGGCTCTGTGCATGAACCTTGTCAGAGATTTTTAAAAATTTATCTTCAGACTAGGGAAATCAGAAAACAAAATGTACAGTCTGTTGCCAGTCAATATCTATTTATAGTTACATCTTTTATACTTTATGCTCCCTGAAGCAAGT
>CAUYLG010077293.1:0-32500 GCA_963573385.1 Cacajao melanocephalus | reverse complement strand
GACTTTTCCCTCCAGACGCTTAAATTTGTTAGTTTTGCATTAATTTTCAACATCAGCTGTCGCTAGATGGAAAGATATGTGGTAGTCTTTAATTGCTGTCCTTCACCAACATGGGCAAAACGAGAAAATTTAAGTAATTAAATTGAAAAAATTTCCATTTCACGAATAACCTTACTTTTCATTGTCTCTTGGCTATTTGAATAGCTTGCTTATATTTTACACCATTCTCTACCAAAAAAAAAAAATGAGTTGAGAGGGAAGAGTTTTCAATTCATGTAAGTTCAATTCATAAATAACCTGACAATGATTTTGAAGTTTGTAGAGTTTTTTGTGTCTTCTTAAGACATTACAGGAAATTCTAAATTCTAATATCCCATTTTGAAAAATGACTAGTGTCCAGCTGTTGAAAATTCAGTTAGTATATACTAAATCAGTGCACTATAGGGGTGGAAAAAATGCGATATATTTCTTAATGTATCATAAGCTGACAGTCCCATAACGAAAGAATGGTTAACAAGAGAAAAGGATAACAAATATATTTTATCAGTTTTACATGACATGGGAACCTTAAAGAAGACCCAAAGACCCAGATAAAACTGTATGTTTAAGCTTAGGTTCAATGAACCATAGACATCCGGGTAGAAATATGATTGGACAAAAGAATATGACCTCATGGTAACAAACTGGGAGGGGTGACCCAGCAAGGCCTGTCTGTCCAGTTTCTTGGCCTTTCTGTATAGTATTTCTTCCCCTGAGTATGCAGGACTCCCCTGGAATTACAGTCTTCAAGGGAGAAGGGAGAGGGAGTTACTTTTTTAGGTTTGATGACTTAGTTTAAGGAAGAGGAATTCTGGCTTCCATGGCTTGCTTCTTGAGAGAAGCAAGGGCAGAAGGAGAAGGTCAGAGAACACCTACTTCTGAGGCTTTTCAGTCTCCTTTAATCAAAGTGCTCAGCGTGCCAAAGCAGTATACTCTGGGGCATTGTTCTCGAGCCCCTTACTGCTTTTCTATATTTATAACATACTTCAGTAAAAATGTTTAAGAGGTCATTTATTTTGTTATAAAGAAGAGGAAATCTTAGGGCTATTCTTAGCTAAACTTTGTCCACTGCTCTTTCCCCCATTACTTGCTTTTAAAACTCATGAAACTAAGACACATGCAAATTGTTTTTACCACTAAAACTGATGAAATAAGGTATCTGAATAGTACTTTGAAGTGTAAGAGAGATGCTATTTTCCCAGCTAGAATTCTTATACCACACTATTTAAACATGGATTAAAGATTATATACATATACATGTGAACTGTAGGGGCAAAAATGATACCTATCCTCATGCATCATAATGGTCATGGTCCATATTCCTGTAACAAAAGACAGGTTAACAAGAGAAAAGCATAACATTTACTTGATTAAAGTTTACATGACATAGGAGACTTTAGAATGAAGACCCAAAGACCCAGGGGAGACTATTTTATGCTTAGGTTTGATGAAGAACTGATGGTACTGAAATATGATTAAACAAAATGGTATGACCTAATGGAAATAGACTTAGTGGAAAACCCCATCAAGACTTGTTTAGATTCATCTTGGCCTCTCTCTTGTAGCATTTCCTTCTCCAAGGTATCAGGCAGGACCTCTGGAATTAGGATTTTATGACCTACTATAGGACAAGGTTGGATCAGAGCATTTTTTGATAGCCATCTCCCACACAGAGAGGTAGGAGAAAGAGTGATATTCTTAAGTGTTACGACTGGCTTTGGGGAAAGTGGTTCTAGTTTCTATGATGCACTTTGGAGAAGAGAAATTCTGGTTTCTATGACTCATTTAAAGGAGTCTGAAGGGCAGAGAAAGGAGTAAAGAAGGTCAGAGAGATCTTAGTTCTGAGGCTGCTTCTGAATTCTTTCAATGTCCTTTAATTCAAAGTATTCAGCATGCTAAAGTGCTATACTTTGGGGTATTATTTCCTGAGGCCCAACAATATAGATAGAAAATGATAGATAGATAGATAGATAGATAGATAGATAGATAGATAGATGGTAGATAGATAGATAGATAAAGATAGATAGATAGATAGATAGATAGATAGATAGATAGATAGATAGAAAGATAGATAGATAGATGATAGATAAATAGATATTCTTCCATGTTATTCTAAAAAGTCTCCATCAGGCGGATTCCAGATTTGACATTCTTGGAATGTAGGGAGTGTGTACTACATTGTTATACATCAGATGCTTTAATAAATGAATAAAGCCATGAGTGCTGATTTTACTTCACCTGACAGAAAGGATACAAAAAAAGATCTCTGCAGCTTGCTTCACTAAGAATATTCTTTGATTTTCATTCATCCTCCTGCATCACATAAAATATTTGATATAGGTGGACTGGGATATCTGGCCACCTAGGGGGTACTGCAGAGTTTAGGTATAAAAAATAAATAAACATTCCAGAGTTTCTAGTTTATCTTGGCGGTATCTTTTTCTTTTCTTTTTTAACTATGTTTTGAGTCAAATTTTGTCTTGATAAAGATTGCACTAGAGACAAAGTATATTTGGTAGAAAAAAAATTGCTTCAAAATAGACTAATTTTAAATAACATATGATATATATATATTTTAATTACATAAATAATAGCCTACATAATGTGACAATAGATTTTCAGAGTTTTCTTTTTGGAAACGAGAAAAACTTGTTTGAAACAAGTTGTAAATGAAATAACACATTGAGATTCAACATTTGGGATCTTTATTTGTTTCCACTTCCTGTGGCAATGTGGCTTTAATGACAATTTCATTGACAACATAGTTTTGTTTTAAAATTAAATTAGTTTGAATAGCTCCCTAGAGTTCTATTATTCTGTAGCGTTAACATTTCAAATAATAAAGCCTACATAAGTAGAAGAGAAATCATCCAAATCATTGAGATTTTAATAATTCAGTATTCCATTGTCAGGGGAAAAAACATAGATACCAAAATTATCAAATTTCTATTATTTAAAGCAGCTAGTTGATTGTGACCAAAATTTAGAACATTCATGTATGACTAGAAGCTACAGAGAAAGTTAGAGTGTGACAGCTACTTCATTGAGGATGCATCAATGTAATTTCTGAGCTAGAATTATGAAACTACAAGCTATAGTTAAAGAAATAGTGATATTTGTAACAGCTACCATCTAAATTGTGATTTTCTTTTATTAATTTAATTGTTTATTTCTGATGCAATGCAAGAGTTCCTGAAATCTTTCAGGCCCCAGTGGTTTAATATAAATCTGAAAATAATAAAAGCATCTTGTAGAAGATTAGAAAGCAGATGAGACACTTCAGGACTCAAGATAATTTTAGATGTGCAAATTTTAAAGTGACTTAAACACAATTACCCTCTGCTTACTCTAAAAAAATTAATTACTCCTTTATTTTTGTTTTACTTTATAATAATTGATTTTACAGCTAATTTGTAAATAACCATTGCCTCGAAAAAGTTGGCCAGCAAAAAAGGCCTGAGACCTAACAGAATTTTTAAATATCATGCCATATTTTAAAATTATGTTCAACATACCAAGTGATACATTTCACCAAATGTTATTGACATGATATAATTGTAGAAAGTTATCAAGTGAGCTCTCACTGCATCTTTTCCCATTCCCAAATCATGTGTTTACTACAGGTGGCATGATTGTTCCAAAGGTATTATAAGAAACAGCCTCATTTGAATTCCTGAAACATCAGATATCTTACGCAAACAACAAAAAGAACATCACCTGTTTCATTTTCATTTGGCTTGTATTTTTAAAAATGTATGGGGAAGGATCTTGCTGAGCTTTCCAAATAACCACTCACGTCATTGAAAAGATGCCCATGTACCATTAAAATGACAGAGAATTTGGAGTCAGAAAGAACTGGCCTGAAAATCCGATTCTGCCACATCCTTTTGTTAAAATTTGGCAATCTAAAAAACTGTATATTCTAAAAAGTGGTGCTGATAACATGTACATTTCAGTTATAAATATTAAAGAAACTGTTATTTTCAATGCCTGCCAAAAGTATACCTGCAGAGGATATTGTATTTTTCAAGAAAACCATAAAACTAAAATATTTTACTGAAATTTATTTTATATTTTACTGAAAAACTAAAAACTGAAATTTATTTTATATTTTACTGCAAGACTAAAATATTTTACTGAAATATTTTTTAGTACTGAAAAATTCAGTACTGTGTGCTTTTCAAAGAATATGACAATTATAAAAATATTTTCCTGAAATATTTTAGTACTGAAAAATTCAGTAATAAGTGATTTTCAAAGAATATGACATAGAAATAAAATCCTTTGAAAAGTGCAAAATTTTGCAAATAAAGTACGAGTTTTATTTATTTATTTAATGTTTTAATTGTTTAATTTTGGGTGTATGTGGTATCTGTATATATTTATGGGGTACAGGAGATGATCTGATACAGGCATGCAATGTGAAATAATCTCATCATGGAAAACGGGGCATCTATCCCCTCAATAATTCATCCTTCGTGTTACAAACAATATACTTTCTTTCTTTTAGTTATTTTAAAATGTACGATTAAGATATTATTGACTATAGTCACCCCACTCTACTATCAAATAGTAGGTCTTATTCTCTCTTTTCAACATTATTTTGTATTTATTGATCATTCCCACCTCTCCCCTAAGCCACTCACTACCCTTCTCAGTGTCTGGTAACCATCCTACTTTCTATGTCCATGAATTCAATTGTTTTGATTGTTAGATCTCAAAAATAAGTGAGAACATGCAATGTTTGTCTTTCTTTGCTTGGCTTATTTCACTAAACATAATCATCCCCAGTTCCATCTATGTTGCTATAAATGACAGGATCTCATTCTTTTTTATAGCTGAATAGTACTGTATTATGTAGAAGTACCACATTTTCTTTATTCATTCATTTGTTGATGTACACTTAGGTTGCTTCCAAATCTTTACTATTGTGAACAGTGCTGCAACAAACAGGGAGTATAGGTATTTCTTTGATATACTGATTTCTTTCCTTTGGGGTATATACCCAGCAGTGGGATTGCTAGATTATATGGCAGCTCTATTTTTAGTTTTTTGAGAAAATTCCCTACTGTTATCCGTAGTGGTTGTACTAATTTACATTCCCACTATCAGTGTACCTAGGTTCCCTTTCCTCGCATCCTCACCAGAATTTGTTGTTGCCCATCTTTTGGATATAAGCCATTTTAATTGCGGTGAGATGAGATCTCATAGTAGTTTTTATTTGCATTTCTTTGCTGATCAATAATGTTGAGCATCCTTTCATATACCTGTATACCATATGTATGTCTTCTTTTGAGAAATGTCTATTCAAATCTTTTGCCAATTTTTAAAAATCAGATTATTAGATTTTTTTCCTATTAGCTGTTTGAGCTCCTTGTATATTCTGGTTATTAATCCCTAGTCAGATGGGTAGTTTGCAGATATTTTCTCACATTCTGTGGGCTGTCTGTTCAATTTGTTGATTGTTTCCTTTGCTGCGCAAAAATGTTTTAACTTGATGTGGTCTCATTTGTCCATTTTTACTTTGGTTACTTGTGCTTGTGGGGTATTACTCAAGGAACTTCTGTCTAGACCAAGGTCATGAAGAAAGTATGAGTTTTAGAAAACAAATTTTGGATTAAAAGCACTGTGTAAAATACACACACACACAAAAACATACATACACACAAACACATACATATACATACACAAAATATATATATATATATATATACACATTAAATACATATATATATACACACACTAAATATATATATATATAAATTTGGGCATATTTAACATATTTCTAGTTTTAAAATTATGAAAAACAATATTATCTGTGGTCATGTATAAGTGTTGGTGTTCAGACCTCATCACTCCAAATATGACTGTAGGAGACCAGAATCTGCAACTTCAGAATATACTAGCTAGCTATTGTGAGCAATTACAGACACAGGAGTAACTTGGAAAAGCTGCCTTTTTATGAAAGATGTTTATATCAATAAGAAAAATTTGTATTAGTATAGTTATTAGTACCAGAAAGAAAGCTGCTGTAAAACAACTTTTAACACCTGAGAGAATTTTATCTACATGAAAAGACGGCCTTAATTCATCATACATTTCCTTTACTCACCCTTCCATAAGTTAATTACCACTACTAGCTTCCAAATCCTATGCCTTTCTGTAGGTCTGGACCTTATATAAGCGTCAATCATGTCAATCATCTGGCCCACACTTTAGTCTCATGTTTTTTGTGGGACTCCTGTGTGCCCATGTGATTAAAATGTTTATTTTTCTTGAGAATCTTTCTTGTATCAATTTAATTAGTAGCCTACCCAAAGAAACTCGAAGAGTGGAAGGAAGCCATTCTTTCTTTGGCTGCATAATTTTTATTACATTTTATTATCTATACCCTCAATTTAATTTGAGGCTGGTGTAAAACTCCTAGCCTCAAGTGATCCTCCCATCTTGGCCTCCCGAAGCTCTGGGATTATAAGAATAAGCCACTGCACTTCACTTTGTTCTAATTTAATGGAAGTAATTCTTCATATTTATATTCTCTGGTTTTTTTTTTTACAGTTGATGAACAAAGAAAAGATAAAGATTTTTGATGCATTTAATTATCTCGATCACAAACAGTCCTCCGGTCAGGCACGGTGGCTCATGCCCTTAATCCCAGCCTTTGGGGAGGCTGAGGCAGGCAGATAACCTGAGGTGAGGAGTTTGACACCAGCCTGGCCAACATGGTGAAACCCTGTCTCTACTAAAAATACAAAAATTAGTTGGGTGTGGTAGCAGGCACTACAATCCCAGCTACTTGGGAGGCTGAGGTAGGAGAATTGCTTGAACCTGGGAGGTGGAGGCTGCAGTGAGCTGCCGAGATTGAACTCCAGCTTGGGTGACAAGAGTGAAACTCCATCTTAAAAAACAAAACAAAACAGAAACAGTCCTCCATTTTCTTGAAAGAACACATAGCCCTGTTTTTAAAGAACATTAAGTTCTTTAATGGATCTCGGTTAAGTTTTACTTAAAATAAGGTATTTCATTAAAGATACCTGATGTGCATTTAGGAAAGAAAAATACAGTGGATGATGTTGTAAATATGACTATAGGTTCATTATAATAGTTTTATAGGTTGAAACAGGATAGTCTGATGAAAATAAAAATGTAACAGCTTCACTTTTTAACAGCAATGTTTTAGTTCTGCTGTTAATAAGAATGTCTTACTTCAAGGTAGCACAAAATAAGGAAACATAAAATAAAACCGAGACCAAATAATTTATACTAAATTCTGTAAAAGATAAAAAAAAAATTTAGTGAAGATTTTCATTCTGTGAAAAGAAGCTTATGGGGAGAAATTGAGAAAGTAGGTTTATTTCTGAAACAAATTGAAGGAAGTAGATTTTCATGATAATGGAGGGGGGCAACCATGCAATAACTCATAAAATAAGTGAAAATATTTTTTATTTTCTTATTTTTTGCATTGAGGTGAGTACATCATTCTCCACCACAGTTTACCTCAAGGCATTTTTCACTTCCAAGGTGGCCCAGAGAATAGAGAATAAGCAGCACATAGGATATCAGAGATCCTGAGGAATTCACAAGCTTATTAGAACACACACACACACACACACACACACACACACACACACACACACATCCTGGAAATTATTCTTAAAATACATCTGTGAATTGATACAATATATTTCCATATCCTTATATAACTGTTCCTATTAGGAAGGTATCTTTTTAAGGAGATGCATGTGTAAAATTTTAGAGGTTTGTGAGGGAGCATTATGAAATACGATGATGTGGCATCAGAGGTTCTTTAGGACTGTGATGATTACATGCTGCTAAAAACTGGGAGGGTCATTATGCATGGTTTGGCAAAGGTAAGGATATTGTACATGAATGAACAAAGTAAAACCTGTTGCTTGAAAGCAGTCCGAGGAGACCAAGAATAGGGATCATATCCTCCCTTTTGCCACAATTTTAGTAGAATATGATTAGAGTTCATTGCTGACAACCTCAATAAAACAGAAAGTTTTGATCTCACTGTGGCTGGCATAACTGTTAGTATTTAAAACCTGGCCTCCTCCAATCATCATAACTGTTAGTATTTAAAACCTGGCCTCCTCTAATCATCTGTTGAGTTTGTTTTGTTGTCATGCTTCAGGCTTCTGTGAAGGATTTTGTATCTTGAAAGTAAAGGAGATTAGAACATTTATACCATTTCAGGTGCAATCTTAACACATTAGAACAACCTAAATTTAACATGAGTCTTTTAATAAATCTTGAGAATGTTATGAATGTTCTGGAGTTTAACCTTATTGGTAAAGACATAAGAAGCAGCTTCTAATTCATCTTCACATTGTTACAATTGGAAGCTAAATACCGTAGTATCAAAGAGATGCGACTGCTTATCAGTCATTTTATGATGATCTGAACTATGCAATTACATAGTTATACATTTAGACTCTAGAGGCAATTTAGCTGACGTATTTCTTTTTACAGGAAGTCATCTCTGGAAGTCTCTCTCCCAGGGGATCCTGGATCTTCCACAACTCTTTAACCATGTATTATAAATGCACATCTGCTTTTCTGTATATCTTTCTTAATGGAAGGGAAGGACTGAGGATAGAGAGGTTATATCTTCTTTGCCTCTGTATTCAAAGCAGCTATTACAATATCTGTCTTGTGATGTCTATAACAAAATATATTGTTAAATTAATTAATGAAAGAGTGAGTGAATGGATAAATAAATGGTATGACTTATTAATTAATGTATTTATCTATTTTAATATATTTATCTATTAAGAATGAAGATATTTCATTTGTGGTATACAGTAATAAATTAACATGCTTTTTTCCACTTTCATTTGAAGGAGATCTTGTGACTACATAAAAACATTCATAGCTTGCATATCCTGGATTTTCAAAATCTCTGCTTATTTCCAATTAAACTCAATATTTTAATAACGACTCTATCTGCTTGTTATTTAGGTTGACAACCCAAGCCTGTGTCTTTCCCTGTCAACTCTACTTCTTAAAATTGCCACTACAAATATAGGACAGAAAACTTATGATAGGCATTTATTCACTATGCCAATGTATGCAAATTCTGTGAAGCTCTCAGATGTATTTACCTTCCAGGGAGCCTACCAGCTATTGGTACATTGTAGATTTTAAGTTAAGAGTAGGACAATGTGTTTCATACCGCTTGTCTGAGTTCAGAATGGAAATCAGTATTAAAACTTCACTGCTATTTTTTTTCTCTGACCCTCATTCTATCAAAGGTTTATGCCGTCTTGTCTATATCCACTCATATATACAAATATTTGGACCATAGTGTCAGAAAATTTTGATCTCTATGTCTATACTCATTATACTCTTATGTCTTTCCAGATTCTCTAAGTTTCTCTTAAGCTCCATGGGAGTTTTTCTTCTTCTTTGGGACAAGAACTTTTCTTATTCATTCTCCATTTAGTGAGCCATCAATCAATTAAAATTTTGTTTTTATATATGAAAATCCCAACTTTTAATTTACTCTCTGGCAATGATGGATAAAAACAACTGTACTCAAGCTCCCTTAATGCTGAAGTGTGTGTGTGTGTCCTGGGGCATATATCCTAATCTAATTGCAGATATCAGACAATAGGCAGGGCAGAACTGTGGGTCCTTGAGAGAAGGAGAGAAATGAGGTAGCCTTACCATCAGCACTTCTATTTGATTTAAGGCAATTTCCCAAATGAAACGTATGGTGGAATGGTAAGGATCAAGCATAGCTCAGCAGCTTAGCTGAATTAAAGAGATAGATGTCAGAGTTTGAGGATGCTAAGTGGCTATTAGTCAAAGGGAAAATTTCTAGAAAGAAAAATACAGAAAAAAATCATAAATATATGTAGAGTCATGAGTTTTAAATACTTGAGTCCTTGCTGAATGATAGACCACACATTCAGCAAATGAAACTCCACAAGCTTAAAGAAAGCAAATAGGGAAACAAGTTGAATTATTCTCAGAGCTTACAAAAGGAAGGAGAAATTTGAGCTCCAAACCCCTAGAGTACAGAGACCTTGCTGATTCCTTGTGGTTTTTATTGGAGACTGCAGAGAAGCTACAACTTAGTAGTAATACTAAACTATATCTATAGCAAATGCTAGTCTAGACTCGCCTGAGGCATAGCATATAAATGGTTTCAAAGGGATCAAACTGATAATCAGCAAACTTCATTTCCTGAAAAAACAAAACTCATCATTTTGTTTAAAGGAAGTTAAAATCCTAAAACTCAATTATATAATGCAAACAATGCCCAGCATCAAAAAAAAAAAAAAAAAAAAAAAAGAAAGAAAGAAAAAAGAAAGAAAAAAAATGGATACACTTACTAAGAAGCAGAAAAATGTGACCGGGGAAAAAGTCAATCAATAAAAAAGGCAGTAAGATGACAAATATAGTGTAAATAGTAGAAAAGATTAACTACATATACATGCATTTAAAGAAAAACATGAAAATGAAAGAAAATATATACAACAGGAACTATAAAGACTTTCCACATGTGAAAAGTAAATGTTTGAAATAAAGATTCACTGGACAAAATCTTAAAATTGCATGAGATTATATACCATAGAAGATCAGATCCCCGACAAGAAAGACATAGCAGTTGTATCTAATAATAATAGAAAACATACATGCACACACACACAAACACACACACTGATAAAAGAAACAGAACCTCAGGAATCTGTCTAATAATAAACTAACATGTGCAGAACAGAAATTCCAGAAGGGTGAAATATCAGAAAAAAATATTTAAATAGATAATAGCAAAGAGTTTTAAAATTTGATGAAAATTATAAATTTGTTAATTCAAACAAGTCAACAAATGAACAGAATAACATAACAAAAATACATCAAGACACATCACAAATTGTTGAAAATTAATAATAAAGTATTTAAAGCAGCAGTGGGTTATGTAAAGAAAGAGAAACATAAGATACGCAAAAGACTGCTATCAGAAATAATGGAAGCCAAAAGACAATGGAACAGTATCTTTAAAATGCTGAAAAAAATTATAGTAAGAAAGAATTTTAAATCTAGAGTTTGATATCTAGAAATTCTCTACAAATGTGAAGATTAAATTAAAAATTTTATAGACAAACAAATGTTATAATTTATTGTGAGAATGCCTACTGTCTGTGACATACTAAAGAATATTCTTCTGATGTGAGGAAAATAATACTAGATAGAAACTTGAAGCAATAGAAAGGAATAAAGACTACTGGAAAAAAATATCAGTGGGTAAAGTTCATTTTTCCAAATGTAGTTTTTCAAAAGTGATTTTTAGGTTTTGGGATTCTGACTGATCCACCACTGTTTCCGTGCTCCTCAACTTGCAGATGGCCTATTGTGAGACTTTACTTTGTGATCCTATGAGTCAGCTCTCCTTAATAAACTCTCTTTTTTATACACATATGTCGTATTAGTTCTATCCCTCCAGAGAACCCTGAGTAATACACCAAAAAATAACAATAATAATAATTGTACTGTATAAATATAACAGATGAAGAATAAAAATACATGACAATAACATCACAAGGTATGGAAAGGAAAATGACCAAATACTCTTGTAAGGGTTTTAATACATGCATGAGGTGGCATATTGTGATAAGTTAAAGACACATATTTTAAACACTGGAGAAATCACTACAAACATAAATAAAAGTATAACTAATAAATCAATACATTACAAGAAAACAGACAGAGAGACCAACATTCCTCATAAACAAAAATGAAAAATATTAAAAGTTGTATTTTGCTAAAATTCTCTAAATTTGCTAATAAAATCCATTCATATATGATTCCACATATATATGAAACAACATAACATGCGTAAATACAATGTACCTAGAAATACAAGAATATATTATTTAAATATAAAGGTGATTCATCAAATAAACAAAATGAAAGTAAAAATAATATGATTACCTTAATGCAGAAACAAATTTTAAATATTCCATATTTTTATGACAAAACCTTAAGCAATTTAGAAATGCAGAAGAGTCCCTCAATTAAATAAAAGGCATCTATAAAGTTTTTAAAAAGAAAGAAAAATGAGAAAAACTTGAGCTGACATCATTGAACACTTTCTTAAGACATGCGGTAATGCAGATATCCACTCTTATCACTTCTACTATACAGTTTAGTGTAGGTCGTAATCGTTTCAGATTGGCAAGAAAAAAGCATGTGCTTTGGAAAAAAAAAATATTCTTTGTTTTCAGGCTACATGAGCAAGTACATAGAAAATTGTAAGACGTCTACAAAACTTTACTAACAAATGAACACAACAGCTAATGGAGCTAATACGTGATATTTTTAAAGAAACAGGATAAAAGTTCAAAAAATGGGTCAGGCATGTGAGCTCATGTCTGTAATCTGGGATTTGGGAGGCCAAGGTGGAAGGATCATCTGGGATTAGGAGCTCAAGAACAGCCTGGCCAACATGATGAAACCCTCTCTCTACTAAAAATAAAAAATATCAGCCAGATGTGGTGGTGCACACCTGTAATCCCAGCTACTCAGGAGGCTGAGGCACAAGAATCACTTGAACCCAGGAGATGGAGGTTGCAGTGAGCTGAGATTGTACCATAGCACTTCAGCCTGGGCAACAGAATGAGACTCCACCTCAAAATAAATAAATAAATAAGGAAATATTCAAAAGATAATATTTCATTACATTTCTAAATACTATCAACTGAAAATTGGTAATTAAATTGTTAATATTCTATCAAAATAACATTAACATTGGAAATATTTAATGATAAATTTCATCTCTGCAACACCTACACGATGTTTATCACTGCAATACAGAGAAGAAAGCTGAGTTATAAAATAGGAAAGGCTCATACAATTTTCCAACACATTAGGGACTGTATTTGCTAAATTTCTCACAGACCCATGATTAGGGACTATATTTGCTAAATTTCTCACAGACCCATGAGGCAAGCAGAAGTAAAATTAAGAATAAATTATTAATTAAATGCAATGTCCAGAATAATCTTACCATGTCTTAGTTTTAAAATTTAGAATTCTACCAATTAAAATAAAATAAATCACAAGCAACCTATGGCATGTGTCATATTGTGTTATGGCTCAATGTAGAATTTCCTTTGAATAAATAAATCAGTACCAGCCTAAGATTACTAAGTTGAAATTTCTGAGGAATTTGTCTACATTTAATTATTCTAGTTAGTATATTTGGCAATAGCATTTTGAGTGTGTGTGTGTTTGTGCAAAACTTTAAAATATGGATATATTAAGTTATATTTACTCATGATAACTTCACATCTTTAAGTATTTTTTTAAATGTTATAAATTTGTCTTAATATACACTTATAAATAAGATACCTTCTCTTTTGTACTTTATGCAAGGCAATTAACATATTCTAAAGTTTATTGTTGTTAAATTTTCGCCCCCAAAATAATATATGAGGAGATGAGCAATATATTTTTCAGGAGTTTTACATATTAAAATGTGAAGGCATAATATAAGATTGCTGATAATGTAAAACTGCATCTGATAAATAACAAAGTTAAGTCATTATTAGTCACTACACTTGATTTGAGATAGAAAATGTGTTAATGGCTGTTAAATGAGGTATAGTGTATAAAAATTTATATTATAAAAGGTGTTTAAGTGATGTGGGGGATTAATATTACAACTAACATAATCATGGGACTTTGATTTGTAATGCTGTTATTTTCTAAGGTACCTTTATACAGCAACTGAACTAATTTCCAAAGAAATTCTTCTTTGTGGGTGAAAAAAAATGACTTGTTAGTATACAAACAATGGAGGATATTCAACATCAAATCAGAACTCTCATCTTCTAAGCAAAAATCTATCACTAAGTATCACTATGTACTAAAAGCATAGAAATTAATTCTCACATTAAGATAATTGTACTCCGGATATTTTACAAAATTCACTTAAAAAAGGATTTCCAAATTTGATAAGTTCTAGTGATGATGAAGCTATGTATATAGATTTATCATTGTACTATATTATGTACTTGCATTTCTGCAATTATTTTAATTTTGCAGTTTAAATTCACAGCATGCTGTTATTTAACATGAATCGAACCAAACAACTTAAAACTATCAACATTTTTAGCTAGATGTTTCCTATATTACTTCCTTTTTGTACTGTTGACTCTTTGAGTGGTCATATTAGTAGGTCTGATGGAGATATCTCAACTGGTTATGCTCTCTTATGCTTTCAGTGTATCACAGAAAAAGTTAGTCTGGAAGCAAAATCCCAGTTTTGTCCTTTGATGATTAATTTTGTATGTCCACTTGATTGGGCCATGGAGTACCCAGATATGTAATGAAACATGTTTCTGGGTGAGTCTGTGAGGGTATTTCCTAAAGAGATTGTCATCTGAACTGGATTGAGTAAAGAAGATGTCTGTTCCTGATTTGAGTGGGCACCATCCAACCCACTGAGGTCTGAACAGAAGAAGGTGGAGGAAGGATGGATTTCCTCGCTTTCTGCCTGACTGATTGAGATGGATCATTGATCTTCTCCTGCCCTCTCCATTTCTAGTTCTTGGGCTTTCAGGCTCAGACTGGAATCTGTCCCACTGGCTCTCTGGCTCTCAGGACCACAAAATCCCATCAACTTTCATAAGTCTCAACTTGCAGACAACAGATCATGGAATATCTCCACCTCTGTAATCATAGAGTTTATATATATATATATATATATATACACATGTTTTATATATACCTGTGTGTGTGTGGGTGTGGGTGTGTGTGTGTGGGTATGTGTGTGTATATGTCCTATTGGTTATTATTGGTTATGTTCCTCTGGAGAACCCTGACTACCACAGCTGCTTATAAGCTTTTTGTTTCAGTCTAAGTTATTTAATTTTTAATGAAGAAATGTAAATATTAATACCTATGAGAGGACAAACCTAATCAAATTTCTTGTATTACTAAAGCAGCCTTGTCAAACATCATGTTCTCTCCAAAAGGCTTCTCTTTGTTCAGTAGCTACTTCATTACATTTTAGCCTTTGGAATTCACTAAAAGCAGACTGAATGTGAATGCAACTTTGCTAGCTCCTTAGCTTTCTCACTTTACTGACCACATAGGATTGTACAAAAAAAGTGAAGATTCCATTGGAGACAAAGATGATTGTAAAAAATGAAAACATACTCGTTTAAAATACTGATCCTTCCTTTTTCTTTCTTTCTTTTTTTTTTTTTTTTTTTTTTTTTGCCTTTTCAGTGTTGAAAATGGAAAAGGAAAAAAAAAGGCATAGAAATGCATTGGTGGTTTGCTGAAACCTGTTTTGGAAAATGCACATACACACACACAAACACACAATTTTGTATATAATGTCATGAACCTCTCTGAGTTCTCGTCATAAATGTGGAATCTGAAACGTATCTTGTATTCATAATCCATGATTGTACTTATTTTTGTCTTCTAAATCAGCAATGAAGCCCCAGGGTCATCTGTTCTCTACTCTTAATTCTAAATTTGCCATTTTTCCCACTCTTTCCTACCCCTTTTCAATCTCTGTGAGAAATAAGAAACCCAGTCACTCAGCTAATTTGCCTTTTTAAACTAGGTATGGTGTCTCTTGGGAATTTGACCACATTTATTTAATAGCTTTTTGAAATAATAATTTAATGACATTATGGAGAAAGTACCTTTTTTAATGCCTGCCAGATAATAGGTCTTAAATCCATGGTAGTCACCACAACACTCCCGTGTGGCTGCTGCTTCATTATTGCTATCATGATTATTGGGATTGCTATGTTCAGCCTTGTACTCATCTTGTTGCTCATCTTATTGTCAAGTAAACTTATCTTTACTTGATAATTATATCATCAGCCTTTGCTGTGATAGTTAAAACAGACTGTCATGGTGTAAATTCTCATTTAAATACTTGCAATTTGGAACACTCTAAAACAACATACACAGAGCTCGGGGAAGAGAAGAGAGATTTCTCAAGTCATCCTCTATACCAGTTTTTTAGAAGTAAACTCCCTTAATTTAAAACCACCCTTTAAGCTACATGGGAAAATATTTTCTAGTTTTTCCTAACCAAAATAAGCCACACTCTCTTTCTTGACTGTTCATGTTCCTTTCTGATTTAATTGCAAGAGCATTTATATTTCTTGAAAAATATAGATTGAAACTTTTACCTATGCTAAGGTGATTCTGAAGGCAGATACAGATCATTCCATTTAACAAACAATTTATGACAAAAATATTTTATCTCCTTCAAATCGTGCTGAGTTTAAGACGCCATTTTTTATAATGTTGTATCCTGAAGTAATCAATGCTGGATATCCAAGTGAAAAATAATTCACAGAAAATATATGTACTTCAGAGGAAATTATACTAAGGTAGTGAAATAAACTTTTGGAAGCACAAATTGCAAAATGGTACTGTAAATATGTTGAGGCAAGTGAAAATTTTCAGATTTTGAGTAGTAAAACTTTAAATCTACAGACATGAAAAGGCAGTGGTGGTAATTTACATAACTATCATCAGATAAAATGTTTTAACCCTTAGATAAAACCATCTACCATTTCTGTATAAAAGCATAAATGCTAACTGAGAACAACTATTTAATGTAACTGAAAAGGAAATGTATTAGGGATGTTCTCTTCCTCTCACCTCACCCCACCCAAATGTAGCTGCTCCTAACCCAGCCTACCATGTGGTTTAGAAGACAGTAGCTTTGCTCACGTTTTTTTTTTTTTTCTGAACAACTAACATTCTAATATATCTGAATAGCTTTCTCAATATATTATTAATACCAAATCATTTGAAAATAGATGTTAGGTATTACAGTTTTCACAGTAGCAAAATGCCAACTACTTTCAAATGAGGAAGAGAAACATAGTTATTTATTTCTAACTTATTGTTTTAGCTGACAGTAACTGTAGCACCAGGATTTATTAAATAATAGCTGGTTTTCTACCAATTCAGATAAAATAATTTGAAGTTACGGTGATACTTTGTTTTGTTATACTGTGTGTTGGCTTCTTCCAATAACTAAAAGAGACAAGCTAAAAAAAAAAAAAACCCTAGGATAATGGTAAATAAAGCAATTTGTTTCACAGTTCACTTAGATGGTAGAAACTCATACCAGAATGAATTCTAGAAACTCATCAAAAGTAAGCATATCTGAACTTGGTAATTTCAATGTAGAATATTTTCATTTTAATAGATTGTTGTTAAATTCATAAAAGTTAATGGACTAGGGATTAAGTGGTTATGAACCCTGTCCCATTTGCCTGTTATTAATAGCAACACAATTGTGGTGCCATTGTTAAATACTGTATTTCTAAATGTCTTTTTTTAGTCAATCACAATTTTTCATCTTCGATTTCTTACTCCAACAATTCTTCCAGATGATTATGTTACTTGATCTTAGGACCTACATTTTTAGTGATCTTAAAGCTTTGGTGCTCATATTATGTGTTATATATAAAAAGTACACAATATATAAAATCTATTTTAAAAAACTAGACTTCATTTTATTCTTATAAGTCAGAAAGATATTACTAACCACACCATTATGACTCTACTAGTACACAGAATTAGGAGATGGCAAAAATGATCTTCTCTTTAAAACAAGAACCTAAATTAATCCTGTCAAATCTGTTTTTTAGGCTCTCTTCTTTACAAATCAATAAAATCAAAATTTTACTTAATTTAAGATAAAATAAAAACTTCAGGTTATATTCAAGGCATGTGCCACTTTTCAGAACCGAATTTTTACTCATTAGCAACATTTAATCACTGTTATCCCAATTGCAGCATATTGCTTTATCACCCGTCACTCTTATTCTTCCCTGGGACACACACAGATTGCTAATAGATTTTTCTCTGCAAATAAAACATACCTCTATGGTAGTTCATCTGTTCAAGTACAACTTACCTGATTATTTTAATCAATTAATTTAAGCTATTTGTGACTCCCAGAATGTTGCTTCTGAACTGTGCTCTTGTGGAAATACTGTTTTGGAAAACTTGAATTGAAAAGGAACGGGTCAAAGAAAAGTTTTAGTCTTTAAAAGTAATTTGTGGCTTGGTTATGCACACCACCACTGCTGCTTAAATCTCAACAGCTAGACTTATTTGTTCATGAGTGGAAAATATTTTGCTGAGTTTGATAGGAATAATTAATCTATTGGTATAAATACACCTACCTGTATATGTACTTTAAAGTAAAATTTGACATAAACGATCTAACATCTAGAAGACATTTTTGGAAGCCTACTGCAGTTGGAATGCCCACATATATTTTCTTCCTCTCCAAGAACTCAAAGAATGAGCCATGAGGCAACTTATTCAACTCTAGAATTTAAGAATTCATGTCCTCTTGGCAGACTTAACTTTATCCTTCTGGGCAGAGGCATTGTAAGAACATTTTTTATTATGGAATCACATAACACTATGTGACATACCATTCATCAAGTAATAAAATAGGAACCTCATTTGTGGTATAATCTTAACTGTGTATATAGAGCTTTTGTATCAGTCTACAGTATGTCCTGAAGCTAAATTTGATTACTATTCCTCTAGCAAGATGTTTAAACTAAGTCGAATTATGTAGAGTTGTACTTATGGCTTAAATGGCACTCTCCTGTGTAATGTAAATAGAATAGCTACAGTAGCATGCAACTATATGCATGTAAGAAAGAATAATATCAGATTATTTAGTAGCCAAAGGTTTAATATATCTTTTTATGGGAAATCTCTGATGCATTTTAAAACTGTTTTCATATCAATGATAATTATTATTGAAACCAAGCTTGCACATTTTAAACTGAAAATAAAGCCATACATTTTAGTTCACATACAGTCCAGAATGTTTCATCCCTTGACCTTTAAAGAAAGCATTTTAGATGGAAGAATAACTTAAAGGTAGTATCAATATGTGCTTTTCTGCATAAAGGATACATGCTGATAAAGTAGTGGATTGAAACATAGATAGATAGATTTCTTAGATGTATACAAATTTATGACTATAGATACATGATGGGTACTTAATGGGAAGTTGGCGATAGGATGATGAGGGTGATCACATAAAATGCTAAGACCATATCCTTCATGTTCTATCCTTAGGGTATCTCATCAAATAGGATTCTATTCTGGACCAATCAGTTCTAACATTTCATATAACAATTTTCCCCTCATAAGAAAGGTCATTTAAAAGTATCACAAGAAAAACATAAAATTTAAATTAAAGTGACCAGAAAAAAAATATTATTTCTTCTTCTTCTCATCTTAATTAGAAAATCAGAAAGTGTCTAAGTAATTAAGGTCAAAAAGTGACAGATTATGTAGAAATATTAGAAAACATTCACATTTATAGTGATAGATAGGAATACACCCACATAAGCAACTTTAAATTAAACTGATAACCAATTTAAGGAAATCTATTTTTATGCAAAGAAAACATGTTCTTTGATGTAGAAGACTTAACACAATTAATAATACATAACTGATACATGTCTATTGAAAAATTCAAAATATTTTATATACAACTTTCCCACCATCAACAGCATTATAGGCCATAAATCAGACAAAACAAATACTACGTTTATTTAGAAATCTTATAAATTTGTCAGAATAGTCTACAGTTTAGAGATAAGCATGATACCAATATGACAGAGAGATTTATGATCTTAATCACATTTATTTCTAAAACAGAAATTTTACATTTACAGTATTCTCAAGGAGCCAGAAAGAAATCAAGAAAGAAAACCAGAATTAAATAGAATAGAAAGAACAAATATTAAAACTACTCTTAATTTTAAAATAAAGAAAAAGCAATTGAATATAAAAATATAAAATATTTGGGAGAAAAGACACAAATCAGAACTGAAAGTATCTGGCAAAATGTATTTTTAAAGGTAATAAAATAGAAACTATCGTGTTTATAATGGCATAATTAGAATTTAGAACATAATTTATTTAAAATAATACACAAATACATACATATATGTATATACAATTAAGCATATATACATATATGTCTAAACTTTGAAGGTTAGAATGTAATGAGCATATTTCTAGAATGATAAAATAAGCTGAATAAGCTAACTAGAAATGTAATAGAATGCCTATATAGCCCGAAAACACTAAAACAAATTGCAGGGAAGGTTAAAAAAAATTGTCACTGCAAAACTCATTAATGCTAAGTAGATTTATAGTTGAGTTTTAGCAAACCCTTTATATAAGAAATAATTCATATCTTAAGTAAACTATTTCAGAGAATAAAAATTGGAGAAGTTCATTTGGGAACTTAGGAAAACCTTAATAACTTTCTGCTCTAAGATAACTCAAGAAATAACTATTGACAAATATCAATAAAATCAACCCAGCTCATCATCGCTGGTCATTAGAGGAATGCAAATGAAAACCACAATGAGATACCATTTTATGCCAGTTAGAATGGCGATCATTGAAAAGTCAGGAAACAACAGATGCTCACGAGGCTGTGGAGAAATAGAACACTTTTACACTGTTGGTGGGAGTGTAAATTAGTTCAACCATTGTGGAAGACAGTGTGGCGATTCCTCAAGGATCTAGAACCAGAAATAGCATTTGACCCATCAATCCCATTACTGGATTTATACTCAAAGGATTATAAATCATTCCACTATAAAGACATATGCACACATATGTTTACTGCAGCACTATTCAATGACCACCAATGACAGACTGGATAAAGAAAATGTGGCACATATACACCAAGGAATACTATGCACCCATAAAAAAGGATGAGTTCGTGTCCTTTGCAGGGAAGTTGATGAAGATGGAAACCATCATTCTCAGCAAACTAACGCAGGAACAGAAAACCAAATACTGCATGTTCTCACTTATAAGTGAGAGCTGAACAATGAGAACACATGAACACAGGGAGGGGAACATCACACACTGGGCCCTGTCAGCAGGTTGGGGGTTAGGGAAAGGATAGCATTAGGAGAAATACCTAATGTAGATGATAGGTTGATGGGTGCAGCAAACCACCATGGCACGTGTATACCTATGTAACAAACCTGGACGTTCCACACATGCATCACAAAATTTAAAGTATAATAATAATAAAACTAAAAGTCTCCTCTCATTGCATCATCAGCTCAAGGGCCAAAATTTCATCATTTATATAAAGTCTAGTTGTGGATGGGGTTCTTGTGATATGATTAATTCAATACAGTTGCCAGGTAAAATTTTCCTCCATCTGAGGAACTATGAAGCTAAACAACAATAAAGGTATCTGCTTCAAACAACATCAACATACAAAAGTAGGGAGCCATAATATAACATTTCTACAAATTTATTTTTAATATGTGGGAAAATGAGAGAGGTTCAGAGAAATTACTCATCCATAAATGTACTGAAATCCACTTTGGAAAATGTTGGTAGTTCCTTGATTTCAAATACTTATTCTTAGTTATATAAGGTATCAAGGACTAAAAATAATTTTCTGCGGCTCCGAATTCTGACTCCTACGTTCTTGGTTCTGCTTTCTGAGTCACCCTTCCTTTTCAATGAAAGATAGCATGAAGTAGAGTAATTTTATCAGTTGTCAGTTTTCTTCCTGCAAAATTTTAGGGAGTCCAGTAGCCCCCTTCTATTTTATATTCTTGCTATCCATTTCAGTCCAAGTTGGTGTTTTTTCTCTTAATAATTTTTTAAAAGAATTTTATAGTTTCTCATGTATTTCAATACAGTCCATTTCATTAGACCAAAGCCATACTCACAGATCTTTATAAATCACCCTTTCTCTATTTTTGGCTCCTGCTGAGATGGTTGAGGGACAATGCCTTCAAGCTTCATAGAGTTTCTGTGGTTTGTTTCATAGGATCTGTGAGGTACAATATTAATCTCTTATGTGTGTCCTTTGCATGACTGAACACTAATCTTTTGATTTTTATGAGGCTGGAGTAGAAGGTGGTAGAAACACAATTTCCACATTTTCTTTAGAGCACACTTTCCTTACAGTGAATCTTATTTGTTTATTTCTTCCATCCATATAAAAAAGCAGAGGATTTTCAAAAGAATCCAGTCCTCATTTCTTTTTATTTAACATTTCTTACCTCAGTTTATCTCTCTCCTTTCACGTTTTTTCTAAAAGCAGCAAGAAAAACAGTGAGCATCTACAATATTTTCTATAGCTATACAACCAATTTTTCCTTAGCTATATAACCAAGTTTACCACTTACATGTTCTGCTTTCCATATACCTTCAGGAGACAAATTCAGTAAAGATTTTGCCACTCCATGACAAAGATCTGTGTAACTCAGCCAGTCACAGTGGTGGTTCACACCTGTAATACCAGCACTTTGGGAGGCTAAGGCAGGAGGATCACTTGAGTTGAGGTGTTTAAGACCAGTCTGGGAAACAAAGTAAGACCCTGTTTTTACAAAATACAAAATAAAAAATTTGCTGTGCCTGGTAGCACACACCTATAATACCAGCTACTCACGAGGCTGAGACTGAAGGATCACTTGAGATTAGGAGGTTGAGGCTGCAGTGAATTATGATCACACCACCACACTCCAGCCTGGGTGACAGAGTGAAACCCTGTTCAAAAGAAAAATATTTTTTTAATCCCTAGCTCTAGTTTTCATAAGTTTCCTCACTTCCTTCTTAACTGTCACCAACAGCATCCTAGCATCTGCATTTCTGCTAATAAACTGTTTAAGGCAATTTAGGCTTTCTCTATTAGTCCTCTCAAAATTCTTTCAGTCTTCACCCACTTTCTGGTTCTAACACCACTCCCACATTTAGAGATGTTTTTTACAGAAGTATCCTACATTTGAGTACCAATATTTGAAAGCCATAGTTTTTTTATTGCAGTGTAACAATTTACCACAAACTCAGCACCTTAGACAAACACAGATTTATTTTCTTACAGTTTCTGTAAGTGAGGAGTGAAAGGCATAATTAATTAAGTTATTGGCTTCAGGGTTTCACCAGGCTGCAAGGAAAATGACAGCTGGAATGCACTCTTAACTGAAGGATTGAGCAAAGAAGAGTTAACTTCAAAGCTCACTCAGGTTGTTCACTGAAGTTACTTTTTTAAGTTTTAGGACTGAGAGCTTCGGTTTTTTGACTGTCTGTTGACCACGGGCCAACCTCAGCCTTTAATGGTCATCACAATTCTCTCCAACGTAGTCATCTAGATTTCAAAACTCGGCCGCTTGCTTCTTCAAGGACAGAAGGAGAAGGAGGAGAAGGAAACACTTCTAGTAAGACGAAGTCATATGGGACCTAATGGAGTGATATTCTATCACCTTTGTCAAATTCTATTGGTTAGAAACAAGTCACAGGACCCACCCACACTTAAGAGGAGGGTACCACACAAAGATATAAACACTAGGAGGAGTCTCATGGCACTAAACAGACCTAGTATAGAATCTATCAGCCAAACAGATCTAATATAACACATATATTATCAATACTATAGACTGTGTTATTTGTGTTACTAAAGAAATAGGTTTGTGTACTTTAACAAACTTGATATTCTGAGATAGATAGTAATATGTTAAAGTATCCCAATATACTGAATTTGTGTATATAATAATTTTATTATATTTTCTGCAGGTTTTCTTAATATTTTAATACTTTTCTATTACATATATATGTGTTCGTAAGAGCTGTATCTCATACATAATAAATTTGATGAATATTCTCTTTATATCATTTAACACTTTTGCTGCTGAAACCATATTTAACTAATATTAGTGACAGAAATCCTTTTTTTTTTCTCCTTCCCTTTATTTCTTTCTCTTCTAGACAACAATATCTGGTTCTCAAACTTACCAGGTCTTGTAGTAAATACAAGCACGTGAAATGTAAAAATCTTTGTTAGAAATTTCTTAAATGGATCTCTGGATTAGATCAATTATGGCATAAAGAGTAAAAAGTGCAATGTTCTTTGAACTGGCTGCACCATGGACTACATCATGGTGACCCTTGTGAAAGCTTCAACAATAAAAAATATAAATTAACATTATCAAAGTAGGAATTAACATTTCATCTCTTGGTTCGATATATTATGATACGTTCTCAATATGTAACATCATTCCATTCCTTTATTAAATATCCATAGTTCTAGTAAAGTGATATTTTAATCTTGAATCAGCACTGTTTGGTTGCAAGGAACAGAAAGCTACTTAATTTTATGGAAATAAAATGGGAATGCAATAATAATTGTGGCTGACTCATGAAGCTGCAGGATAATAATGCAGCTGGATCATGAAAATGAATGAAAATGTGACCTACAAAAACATCAGGGAATCAATCAGGGATGTTATTCCTTCTTGGTGTCCTTATGAGCATATGTTTATTTCATTTCATTGGCTGTTAGTTTACTCTGTGCCCTACTTCCTATGGCAGAATATGAACAATGAAAAGCAACTTAATTTTTTAGATCAAAGCATATGGAAGGACTTAAATTTTACTCAGATAAATCTCAAATTTCCAAAGAAGAGAATCTGGTAAGCCTACTCCACTTTTAATGAAATCAATTGAGATTAAAATTTTAGTCAATGTTTATAATTCATTTGCATTAAAATCATATATTTAATCAACTTATTGGAATATGCACTTAATGAATCAACTTTTTCTAAAACTATTTTGATAGCTGCATATTCTTATATTGTTTCAAATATAATTGAAAATTTTTCTTTTTATCTCTTTATTGAAGATACCTTGTCAAGAGTTTTTTTGGACTGAGAAAGAGAAATGCAGCCCCTGACCTACAGGAGCTGGCCACGTTTTAACAGCTAGTCCTTGGTATTGACATAAGCTGGTATGACATTCATGAGACTGTAAACTGATCTTGGTGTCCTTCTGTTGGACATAACCAATTTCTCAAAAATCAACATTAGACAATGTTACTCTATAATCCTCATAGATGAAGACAAAAACAAGGCAATTCCTTAATCATGTCTGAACACAGAAAAACATGAACATTGTTTAAGACTAAAAATGATTAAATATAACTTTATCTTTATGAATATGAGTATGACTGCTAATTCTTTACCAATTACAAGTTTAGCTTTGCCTTGTCTGTTCTTCCAAAAGATAAAAGTTGTCAAAATGAACAATTAAAGAATCACTTCAACTTTCTGATAACACTTAATCTAGAGGAAAGGTCTACTTTAAATTCCTTTTCTCCACAGAAGATCATCTATGGCAAGTCTAAGTCATTATATAAGCCTTTTATAACATCCGTAACTGAGATGCCCCATCATTAGCACTTTCCCTTGATGCAACCATTAACAGTAAATAGAACAATTACAGGTGTGTTTCTGGTGGTCTTTTGCTGAAAGGCATTTACAGAATCAACTCCTTAGTAAATATTTATTTTAATACAAAGCTCATGATATGTCAGAAGAGACAGATTGTTCATTAGATTAGAATTAAAATCACCAGGCCAAGCACAATGGTTCATACCTGTAATCACAGCACTTTGGAAGGCCAAAGCAGGTGAATTGCTGGAGCCTAGGAGTTTGTAACCATGTTTGCAACATGGTGATACATCACCTGTTCAGAAAGTACAAAAATTAACCAGGCATTTTGGTACACACACATAGTCCCAGCTACTCAGGAGGCTAAGGTGGGAGGCTGACTTGAGCTCAGGAGGTGGGGACTGCAGTGAGCCATGGATGTACCACTGCACTCCAGCCTTGTTCCAACAGAACAAGACCCCATCTCAAAAAGAAAAAAAAGACCCTCCCATTGTATATTAGTATTTGAGTTTCTTTTGCTTCTTTTCCTTTCCTTTTCCTTTTTTCTTTATTTGTTCTCCTTTCTCCCTTCTTTATCCCTTCCTCCCTCCTTATATCTCTTCCTCCCACATGCCTTTCCTTCCTCCTTTCCTTCCTTTTGGCTTTTTTTGTTTTGGAGGATGCCACACATGACGGAAACACTTATTTTCTTGTATTAATTTTATTGAGATGCATGACATGTAAAAAATAAACTACATTCCTTTAAATTGTACAATTAAAAGAGTTTGACAGACGCATACATACATACAACTACCACCGCAATAACAATGCAGAACACTTTCAAAACCACAAAATATTTTTCACACCACTTTCAGTTTGTAATTTACCTGCATCTAGTCCCAGTTGACAACCAATCTGCTTTCTGTTGCTAGATGTTACTTGTGTATTTTCTTGCATTAAATACGTCTTTAATCATTTGTTCCTTGATCTCTTCATTTATCATAATTTTGAAATTCATTCATGCTGGTGTGCTTTCTTAAAGAGACTGTATAATTTTATATTCTCTTAAGCAGTATATGGGAGTTCCAGTTCCTACCAATTCTCACCAACAACTTGATATTATCAACCTTTATAATTTTAGCTATTATAATAGATACGTAATTGAATTTCATTGTAGTTTTAGTTTACATTTCCCTGCTGATGAATGTTGAACATGTATTCATGTGCTAATAATATTATTTTATCTTAGTTTTTTAAGTGTTTGTTCAAATCTTTTGCTATTTACTTCTTTAGTTTTGTCTTTTTATTATTGAGGTATAAAAATTAGATGAATTTTATGGTCACAAATACTTTGCCAGATATTAGCATCATGAATAATTTTCTTCATTCTGTCAATTGCCTACTCATTATTTCACTTTGTCTTTTGAAGAGAAAATGGTTTTAATTTGATGAAATCAAGCTTCATTTTTTGTTTTTGTTTTATAATATCTACAAAATATTGATGAAATTATTATTGCAAATATATTTTCAGATTGTGCATAGTGGCTCACAGCTATAATCTCACCACTTTAGGAGGCCAAGGCAGGCAGATTGCTCAATCTCAGGCATCTGAGACCAGCCTAGGCAACATGGAAAAACCTAGTCTCTCCAGAAAATACAAAAATTAGCTGAGCATGGTGGCATGCACCTATAGTCCATTACCTAAAAGGCTAAGAACTGCTTGAGCCTTGGAGGTTGAAGCTGCAGTGAGCAATGATCGCACCATTGTATTCTAGCCTGGATGATAGAGCAAGACCCTGTCTCAAATATACATACATATATAAAAGATATATGTATTTATATATGTTACTTCTTAGTAGACAAATTTGTTGGTATACAATTATCTACATTTTCCTTTCAAGGTCTTTAGGATTCAATAACCCCTCTTTTACTTCAGATATTGGCAGTTTGCATTCTTCTCTCTCTTACAATTAGTCTGTGTTTTTGTCAATTTCTTCATATTTTTCAAATAACCAACTTTTTGTATTATAAAAATCAAATATTAGAAATAACTCAAATATTCTTCAGCAATAAAATAGGATAGTAATTTAAGAGTATTGCATTTATTGAGTGGAAAACTAGTCAGCAATAAAAGTAAAGAAACTACTGCCATGCAGAACAGTATGCAAAATTTATGCAAATTCTTACAAATTTGAGTGCCTCTATACATCAATTTATCCACACACTAAGAAACCTTCAGTAAGCAAAAGTAGCAAAGGTATTTGTGTTCTAAGGTCTACATTACAATGTAATTAGATGCTAATAAATGATAAACATAATAAACATGTATTATAATAAATTGGAAGGTGGTTAGTGCTAAGGAAAAAAATGTATAGTAAATAAAAAGGATCAACAGTGCAGATCATAGGTGACATATCAATAAGGTAATTAGGGAAGAACTCGTAGAGAAGGGAACATTAATACAGTGACTTAAAAGAGGTGAAGGATTTCATCTGATAAGTATCTAAAGAAAATGAGGTTCAGGACAGATGTGGTGGCTAATGCCTGTAATCCCAGCACATTTGGAGGCCTAGACAGGAGGATCATTTAAGGTCAGGAGTTTGAGACCAGCGTGGCCAACACGGTGAAATCCTGCCTCTACTAAAAATACAAAAATTAGCTTGGTGTGGTGGGAGGCACCTGTAATCCCAGCTATTCAGGATGCTGAGGCAGGAGAATTGCTTGAACCTAAGAGGCAGAGGTTGCAGTGAGCCAAGATTATGCCACTGCACTCCAGTCTGGACAACAGAGTGAGACTTTGTCTCAAAAAAATAAAAGAAGAAGAAAACAGATTTAGACAGAGGAAACACACAGTGCAGAGGACCTATGGTGGGAGAGATCTGTAAAAGACCGGTTTGTGGGGAAAAATGAGCAACAGAGACTGATAGAAAATCAGATAGAGGTGGTATAAATCGTGGTATAAATAGGTAGATAGATAAATAGATAGATAGATAGTTGACAGATGATAGATATAAATTGATAGAGACAGATAGCTATAGATAGTCAATAGTATTCAGTTACATTATTTATGGTTTATTTTTTGTATTCTGCATATTTGTTAAAAACACACATTCACAAATCATGTAATCCAAGTCAACGTATGAAAAGTATAACAAGAATAGTTTATAAAAGTTGCAACACATTTCACTGAAAGTCAGAAGATGAGGATGGCAAATTCAGGTGAGAATTTGTATATAAGAATGACATATGATCATTGCTTTAAAAAATAGGCAGTCTTTCAACTGGGGAATAAAAATAAAGAAATTAAAAGAGAAAGTGGCTGAGGCAACAAGAGTGTGAAAAGTGGGCAAGTGCAGGACATGATAGCCAGCCCGCTTGTAACTCATCATGACTAGAGTCAAGCTCATTGGAAGAAAAACATACAAAAGAAGGTTTATCTGTTTTTTTTTTTTTTTTTTAGAGACAGGGTCTCGCAATGTTGCTCAGTCTGGTTGCACATGGACTGAAGCAATCTTCCCATGTTGGCCTCTCAAATTGCTGGGATTGCAGACATGAACTATCATGCGTGACCGCAAGAAAGTTTTTAAAAGTTATAAAATGCCTTTTAAGTGATAATTATTTTATATTATTATCTCAGCAACCATAAGGTATATGCAGCATTATACTATCCTGTATTAATCCATTCTCACACTGATATAAAGACATACCTGAGACTGGAAAATTTATAAAGAAAGGAGGTTTTGCTGATTCATGATTCTGTGGGCTATACAGGCTTCTGCTTCTAGGGAGGCCTCAGGAAACTTATGATCATAGCAAAAAGGAAGCAGGCACATCGTCACATGGCTGGCAAGAGAGAGGGCAGATAGAGGGTGCTATGCACTTTGAAACAACCAGCTCTCCTCATTAGAACTCTAGCACCACAAAAACAGCAAATGGGAAATATGCCACTGTAACTCAATCACCTCCCAGCAGGCCCTTCCTCCAAAACTGGGAATTGCAATTCAACACGACATTTGGGTAGGGACACAGAGCCAAACCATATTCTACCCTATCCCCTCCCAAATCTCAAGTTCTTCTCACATTTCTTCCCCAATGTGGCACATCTTTCTCATTGTGTTAAACATTAATGCCTTCCCAACAGTTCACCAAAGTCTTAACTCATTTCATCATGAATTCAAAAGTCTCAGTCCAAAGTTAAAGTCTGAGACAAGCCAAGTCCCTTCCACCAATAAGCCTGTAAAATCAAAACTAAGTTACTTCCAATATACAATGGGGGTATAGGCATTGGATAAATATTGCTGTTTCAAAAGGGAGAAATTGATCAAAACAAAGGGGCTACAGGCACCTTGCTAGTCTAAAACACAACAGGGCAGTATTTCACTCTTAAAGCTCCAAAATAATTTCCTTTGACTTCATGTCTCACATCTAGGCCATACCAATGCAAGATATAGGCTCCCAATGTCTTGCACAGCTCTTCCCCTGTGACTCTGCAGGTTACAGCCACAGCAGATGCCTTCACAAACTTTCTTTGAGTACCTAAGGCTTTTTCAGGCACATGGTGCAAGTTATCTGTGGATCTACCATTCTGGGGATTTTAAGATGGTGGCCCTCTCCTCACAGCTTCACTAGGCAGTGCTCCAGTAGGGACTCTGTGTGGGGGCACTAACCCGACTGTTCCCCTCCATACTACCCTAGTAGAGGTTCTGCATGAGGGCTCCACCCCTGCAGCAGACTTCTACCTGTACATCCTGGCATTTCCATACATCCTTCAAAATTTAGGCAGAGGTTCCCAAGCCTAAATTATTTCTTTCTGCACACATGGAGGCTTAACTCACAGGGAAGCCACCAAGGCTTGGGGCTTGCACTTTCTGAAGCAATGGACCAGGCTGTACTTTGGCCCATTTTAGCTATGGCTAGAGCTGGAGCAGCTAGGACACAAGGTGTAATGTCCCAAGGTTGCACAGAGCAGCGGGTCCCTAGACTTGACTCATGAAAATCATTTTTCCCTCCTAGGCCTCCAGACCTGTAATGAGAGGAGCTGTTGCAAAGATTTCTGAAATGCCTTGGAGGCATTTTCCCCATTGTGTTGGCTATTAACATTTGGCTTCTCTTTACTTATGCAAATTTCTGCAGCAGACATAAATTTCTTCCCAGGGGAAAAAAAAATGAGTTTTTCTTTTCTGAAAAAAACTCATAGTAAAGTTGCAAATTTTTCAAACTTTTATGCTCTGTTTTCCTTTTAAATATAAGTTCCAGTTTCAAATAATCTCTTGGCTCACACATATGCTGTTAGAAGCAGCCAGGCCACATCCTGAAAGCTTGCTGCTTAAAAATTTCTTCTGGCAGATACTCTAAATCATGTTTGTCATGTTCAAATTTCCTCAGATCTCTAGGACACAACACCACCAGTCTCTTTGCTAAAGCGTAGCAAGAGTCACCTTTACTCCAATTCTCCATAAATTCCTCATATCCATTTGAGATCATATCAGCCTGTATTTCATTGTTCATATCACTATCAGCATTTTGGTAACAACCATTCAACAAGTCTTTAGTAACTTCCAAACTTTCTCTCATATTTCTATTTTCTTCTGAGTCTTCCAAAGTGTTCCAAACTCTGCCCACTACCAAGTTCCAAAGTCACTTCTATATTTTCAAGTATCTTTATATCAATACCTCACTTCTCTGGTATGAGTTTTCTGAATTAGTTCATTCCACGTTCATATAAAGGCATACCTGAGATTAGGTAATTTATGAAGAAAAGAAGATTAATTAACTTATAGTTCTATGGTCTGTACAGGCCTCTGCTCCTTGGGAGGCCTCAGAAAACTTACAATTATGTTGGAAGGTAAGGGGAAGAAGGAACATCTTCACATGGCTGTCAGGAGTAAGGGGGAAGTGGTACACACTGTCAAACAACCAGGTTGAATGAGAACTTTGTCATGAGAACAGTAAGGGAAAAGTCCATCCCCATGATTCAGTCATTTCCCACCAGGGCCATCCTTCAACAGTGAGAATTACAATTCAACATGAGATGTGGGTGGGGACACAGAGCCAAACCATATCTAATATGAAAATGAGGCTATATAGAGTTATATCAGATGGGTAATATGAGAACTTCTCTTCATCGACTTATAACTACAGAGATTGCTATTTCACTAATAGGGATTTCCTTTCTTATACAGAGGAGCTTAAGCTCACATTAAATTCCCAATTTTAAACAATATTAGTGCTATCACATCTCATTATTGCTGGGGAAACTGAGGTATAATAATAGTTAATTTTATGGCTATTTTAATCTCTGTCTCACAGTAAACAACTAACGTATCCTTTATGTTTATGTATTTATACTTTTTTTTTTTTTTTTTTTTTTTTAGAGAAAGAAAGAAGAAGAAAGAAAAAAGGGGGAGAGAGAACAGAATTCTTGCTCTATTGCCCAGGCTGGAATACAATCTGGGAATAGGTATTAAAAACCTCTTTTATGCCAATAATTGTAGTTAACAACAGAGACAGGAAGGAATAAGGGAAGAAAATAACAAACAAACAGCCAACCAATATTTCAATTAAGTCTGTGAAATACTATGCAAATGCTGAGGAGTGATTTACTTCTAACTATATAGTCACTTTCAGAGTAGGTGTAATATGATACCAAGAAAAATGTATGTTCTGGTGACCTGGGATTAAGAATTCTATAGATACTCACTAAGTTTACTTATTCCAGGTCTAAATTCCCTATTAATTTTCTATCTCATTGATCCATTGAATATTAACAATGTGGTTGAAGATCTCCCGCCATTATTGTGTGGTAGTCCAAGTCTCTTTATAAGTCATTTAGAACTTGTCTTATGTATCTGGGTGCTCCTATATTGGGTGCAAATATATTTATGATCATTAACTCCTGTTGTTGCATTGATTCTTTTACCATTATGTAATATCCTTCTTTGTTTCTTTTAGTCTATGTTACTCTTAAAGTCTATTTTTTCGGAGACAAAAATTACAACTCCTGTTATTTTGTGTTTATTTTTTTTTTTGAAAGAAAGAAAAAGAGAGGAAAGAAAGTGAGAGTGAAAGTAAGAAAAAAAGAATGTAAGAGAGAAAGAAAGAGGAAGAGAAAGAGGGAGAGAGAACGGGATTCTTGTTCTATTGCCCAGGCTAGAATGCAGTCTAAAAATGGGTATTAAAAACCTCTTTTATGCCAATAATTGTGCTTAACA